>VOQK01019850.1:6048-19538 GCA_015052645.1 Benitochromis conjunctus
CCTTTAAACTCAAGAATAGGGACAGTTTAAAAAACTGGACATAGCCACCGTGATGTCTTCACTGGTTTGTGAAGTCATGCTTTGAAACCGTGATTGCAAAAAACCCTAAATGTGATGAGAAGAGGCAGGCCTGACTGTTAAACCACTCACCGACTGGCTAACAACCCATTGATAATACCCCAGTCAATACCTTGTTATTCAATATGACCTAAAACGAGTGATTGAGCTTAGCAGGAACGTATTTACAGAGGTTACGACTGGAAGTCTTTGTTGCAACCACAGCTATCGCCTTCTGGTGGCTTCATGTTTACCAGCCTGGAAGCTACACCCATCTTTATACTGTGTATGTCAAGACACTTTTCAGGCTTTTTATAACTGTTTATAAAAAGTTCAGTCTATCAGCGCTCATTACCCACAGATGGCAACAATGGAGCTCCCTATGCAATTTAGCATCACCCATTGGTTTTTGGACCATTAAAGCCAAAAGCAAGGTGGCCGTGAGAGGTCAAACATACTGCAACTTAAGAAGACGCCAACAAACAGAAAATGCTGCAAAAACACACAAAATACAACAGAAACAGAAAAAAAATGCCACAAAAACTCTGAGAAAACCCTCATAAAACACAACAGTAGTGTTTTTGGGGAGAGAATAATGTGACAGAGCAGCTGCTGAAGTGCACAGTTACGGTAAACAGTATTTACCTACAGTATTATATGAATAATATCATTAAAATAGCCATTACCTTGCATCTTTGTCCCCTCACAATACCACAAGTCCAACCCTTTGCACCTTTCGGTTTGTGTCACTTCCACAGCTGTGTCCCAAAAACACTTTGGTTGTGTTTTCTGATATTTGGTCTTGTGCATTTTCAACTTCTTTTGTGTTTTGTGTGATTTTTCTACATTTTTTTTTTTAATTGTCTGGCGTGTTCCTAAGCTGCAGTGCAGTGCAGTAATATAATACCTGAATGTCACTCACCAAAATAAATGCAGCACAAAATTCATCATCAAGGACAGTTTCTTAGTTCAGCTGAAACACAACTCAGGTGAACGATGACGTAGCTTCGTATGTTTATATTAGTCACGTCAGCTGGTGTTTTTCAGGTCAAACTTTGATATTGAATCATGGTGCTAGATTTCTTTTTAAGAGCCACTGAAAATCAGCTGAATCCTGCAGATTTATTGCCAAACTTAAATTCTAGGATTGTATCTTGTGGCTCTAAATGTTCTCCCTTCACTGTAATGAGCTGACCCCGGTAATTGTGAGACAGCCGTTAAGTTAAAAATACAGCTCTCCTTTTCCCTTCCACCCTTTCAACGTGTACAGTTGTTTTTTTCCACAGAGCCTATGTTTGGACCATCACTCAGCTGATCTGCCAGGATACTCAGTATCCAACATCTGTCTTATTTCTGTTGGCACTGGGGCTCTGGACAGGGCTTAATTTCACATTTTATACCCAAACCAAAAACAGAAACTGGCTCCTCAAGATTCATAAGCCATCAAGGATGGTTTCAGGCAGGCACAAACAGCTGTTTTGTCTTGCCCTTCATTTGCTCTGACTTTCATTAATCAGCTCTTGGTTCACTGTGGTGATTTATGATACAGTATCAGTCCTGAATGGGTATGGAATAGTTATAGACGGCAGACGCAGCTGGGGGTGTTTTTCCTAGCACCGGGTCAGATTAATGTTTAACAGGCTGTTGTTTGGCTAAAGGGGAAGACTGCTTTTTTCTTTTTTTTCACTGTAGCACCAACCCCGGTCACTTGGAATTACCTCTACATCCCACTGCTCTTTCTCTGCAAATAGACACTGCTACATTCATTGCAAGACAAGGCAACATGATAAAAGCAACAGTGAACTTTCATTTATATAACAAAAAGCACTGTTTAACCATCTTTTCTTTCGGTTTGGTTTGGTTTATTTCTTTTTGCAGTCAAGTAAAATAAATAAATGTAACCAAAGCAGATGATCTGATTCTTTTGAAGAAAAGGGAACTTTTCATGACATGACCACAATGTCACCACCACAGCTAACAATGCTTTATTCTGAGACCCAAGTTTTTCTTTTCCCACTGGACCCCAAGCTGGCCTCACAAGAGTTAAGTGAATATGAGCCTGGCTCTGGTTGACCCTGGAAGGCATTAAACCCATCCCCTCTGACTTTCCAAAGAGAAGCCTAAACAAACCCTAACCATAAAGCAGAATCCATCAACTAATAGTGGTCTTAGAGGTGAGACAGCTGCCTTTGACTGCAGCTGCACATATAACAACAAGCAGTACCTGCAAGCTCAAAAACCACCTCGTGAGCATAAACGCTGTCACACCAGCATGGGGCTTTTGATGACTGTAAGCTTGACCCACAACACTTAACTCTGAAATTTTAGAGACAGCGACAGTGATGTCTCAGCCCCTTTGATTTGTGACTTTAGCGCCCACAAGCTTACCTAGCATGTTTTGGGGGTGGCGGTGGGGGAGGTTAGACTAATTAAAATGATGTATTACTTGTCATAAGATGCAGTACAATTGGATAAAGATACAGCTTGTGCAACCTGGAAATCTGTGTGGTTTGTTACTCAGAACCCAAGTCATCCTTGGAAACTCTTTGGAAAACCATATCATTAAACCACAGGACAGGCGAAGTGCAGAAGAGCAAAGGCTGAGGAGCCTTAAAAGGAGTTAGTGTAGCTAGCAACTGTAACAGAAGGAATATTTGAATATTGCATTGTTGATCACCGGTTAGTGGCCAATCAGATTGTATTGGGCTACTATAAATCGTAGCTGCCATCTGAGCCTCACTCGTTCACCTGTTGCCATACTCATCCGGGCCTTCGGTCACCTGACTTCCCTAGCTGTTACAGAGATCACCTGTAGATTATTTCCTGTGAAGCCATCCATCAATGCTGGTTGTACCTGCAGGATCCTCCAATTGGGCGCTTTGAGAATCAGGCAACGCCTTTTTATCAGAACTCTTGGCCTGGGTGAGCGGCTGTAGCTTTATAGCGGGACATTTCCATTTTACGTTATTTCCTTTGCCTTTCTGATTTGCTTTGCCTACTACCTTCTTTGGTTCATTCTTTGGTTTCATTTTGCCCATTTCATTTCAACCGGCTGGGCAGTAAGTAGTTTGAGAGTCTGCTTTTTGTCTCATGATTTTTGCAGTGACCCAGAACGTTTGATCTTTGTGCACTGGGTTTTTAAGTTTCCTGTTAATGTTCATTTGATGTATTGAATTATTTAATTGGAGCAGTTTGTATGTATGACAGCTTCACGGTACTATTCTAAGTTATCTGCTCTAAGCTGAAGATTTAATTTGTTTTGTGTTTGTGCATTTGCTTTCTGAATGATTGTTTCATTTGTAAATTTTTGTTTTTGCGTTACACCACTGGAAGCTGCAGAACCCCGCTGTGTTCCTGCAGCATGGTTATTATGGCTTTGCCATACTGGTCCACTTGATCTTTATTTATTTAGTTAAACTTTTAAGTTATTACAAACTGAACAGACATGGCTGGGGGATAGGAAAAGGAGACAGAGAGAAAAGACACTAAAAACCTGCTAGATCACCTGCTGAAAAAAAAAGAAGAAAACAAGCATAAAGACAACAACACATTAAGGAAACCACAGCAACAACCTAGAAAAGCATAAGTAACAGTAATTAATAAATACTGAGTGTCACTGAGCAGCACGCTCTTTGTATTCTAAAGCTGAAGGCCTAAAGTGGAGGTGACTGGGTTCCTTGGTGGTAGGACCTTCCATGTGCCGTGATTATTTATACACCCCTGGTTTGAGCGAGTGAGTGAGTGAGTGTGTGTGTGTGTAAGGGTGAGTTGCACATATGTACAACAACAGGTGAGTGAGTCAGGGATGCTCAGATGACAGCTACTGTTTATAGTAGCCCAATATAATGTGATCAGCAATTAAGAGTGCAATATTAAAATATTTATTCTGCTACATTATGTAGTTAGCACATTGTTAGCATGACAAAAATTACTTAGACGACGCATGTGTGATCCTGAAGACGCCCATAGCTTCAGCCATTTATGCAAGTGGTTTATTGAGGAGCTAGATTTAGTGTAAACCAACTGTAGCCTGGCTAGAAGCGCACTGCTTGAAGGCGGACTGCAGATAAAAGTGGATTCACTTGTAATCTCACAAGAATCCTGTGTCTTGCGACTTTAACTTGTGTAAGATTTCACAACAAACAATGTAATTAGCAGGTCTTTGAGAGTACTGATGACTGATGATCAAGCTTACGATATTTGACAGAGTGCATGTATATCATTATTACCTAAGCGGAAAAAACACCAGTCCATCCATAAATGAGTTGTATTTCTTCTAATTGTATATGATAGGACTGTGCGGTCAGGGGATTTGTTTTGACTTAGTCTCAACGTGAAACATATGGAACGCTATAATTTCTTGGCAGGCTTATGCCTGCCAAGAAATTATGCCTGACCTCTTCCTGTGGCTCTTTTGTTCAGAGAGGGCCTGAGAGGTATCAGGGGATTGCTTATCACTCTGACACAGGATGCCAGCAGGGGTTCATGGTTCAAGAGGGGAAGTGACAGTGTGGCACTTGTTTGTTTTCACATGGAATGAGGCGATATTGTGACACACGGCTGTGCACTTCAATGAAAACAGGAACAGCAGTGCCGTCCCCAAAGATTGTCAACTGTTATAAGTGGTACAATTATCTTCTGCATATTTGTTAAGCTAGAACGTTTAGTTAGAGTTAGCAGTTATTTCATGAAGACAAAGCGGAAATAAAAAAGCTCTAAGTACTTAAGGCACATGGAATGGGGGAGACGGGGTGATGTATTGGTTTTGAGTGTATGAATGTGCCTGGTGAGGGGATGTGGTTCTCGGGTCAGGCTTAGACACTTGCACAGAGGGGTTGATAATCTTACTCAGTCACAGGTGCATTTCCCTCGAGTATCTGTGGTTTTACACACGAGTGTCACAGCTGTGCATGTTTGCGTTCACTCTGTGCGACGAATACGGCAGCTGGCGGAGTTTCAGTAAGAAGCAGTTGTGCAGTTATCGTGACCAAACTGATTTCTAGAGTTTGCGTGGAAATGCACGGCTTGCTGCACAGAGTAGCTACTGTGCACTGGGGATATGGCCTCGAGTCTCTTGATTGTTATTTGGTTAATGCTTTTTACTGTAACGCACTGCATTTACTGTAATTTACTGCGTGCTGTAATTCAGTGTACTAAAAACAGCCTCTTAAAAATATGTGGATTTTTTTTGAATGACCAGAATCAAAAGTGTCAGCATAATGTATCAAACATACTATAGGAAGCTGAAAAAATTCTATTTAACTATTTTTAGTAATGTTTATTAAACTTTACTTATCCTTAAAATAATGCAAAATGGATTAATTTAAAAAGCCTTTCAGGCTGTCAGCCATTTAAGTGGTTCAGTATAGTAGCAGGTGTAGGGGTGAGAGTCAACATTAAATACATGACCTACCAACAGCATCAAATGACAATAATCATTGTCATAAACGTAAGAGTAAACTAATTTGTCATCCTTGCGGTAGATTCAGTTCACATGCAGAAAATAAAAAAGGTGGAAGTTATAAAGGTCCAGTCAGATCAAAAGCTAACCAAAACTGTCGCATTATCTGTAGTTAAAAAAAAAGGCCCTCAGCTCATAAATCATAGTTGACTATGTTTATCTTGTGACTGGTCTGTGCAGAAACGAGAGCAGAGTTTAAAATCTGGTCAAATGCCTCCACCCGTATGAACTCTTGACTCTTGCAATCCATGTCCCCTACAGACGTCAAGACTTGGAGGTCAGCTGTTTGACCTCACCCGCTTTAACCTCAGCGGGTTAATGGCCTGCCAGTGTCTCCGCCTGCTGCAAACTGACAGCTCTATCACGCTGAAGCTCACGAGCCAAGAACCAAGCAGAGGGCTTTCTCTCCGCGTTTCAGAAGTCTGGATGAATTCGTGTCACAAAACGCTGACTGCTGTTGTGCCAGAAACATACATGCACACAGAAGCTCATAGCTGAAGACACGTTCACAGAGGGGTCGTGTGTTTGTGTGTGTCAGTGGAAGCATGTAACCCACAGAATATTAAAACAAGGGTGACTCTGGTGGTTCCACGAAAGGCCCTGCAGAAGGAGAACTGTGTGTGTCTGTGTCAAGAGGTCCTGTGATGCTGAACAATGGTTCCTCTTCATCTGGTCATGTGGTGTTTGTGTGTGTGTATGTGTGTGTCTGTGTGTGCACGTGTGATTTTGTATGCAACTGTCTGAAAGTGTGTGTGGTGTATGTGTGTGGGGTTGGGAGGAGGACGGGTGTGTGTGTCGGTGGGGGTCCTTGCGGTACAGCTTAGTCACATGAAAATAGTGCTAATGAGCAAGTACTGTTCACAGTTGGCACCAGTGGTCAAACCTCTGCAAACACACACACACAGATTACAAACTCTGGCATAACTAATGACAGTGCGCAAGATTTAAACCAGGCCTCACGGAGTAGGTTCATCGTGTCATCGTGTGACAGAGGTTACAACTTTCGTGAAGGTTTCTGCACACAGTGAAATTGAATGTACAGCAAGTATCTGATCATTTAAAGTTGTAATTAGCAATTACTGGGGAGAGCTGGGGCGGTACAGTGGCTAGCACTGTCACCTCTGTGCAAGAAAGTTCTGGGTTTGAGCCTGACGGGCAGCTGGTGCACTTGTGTGTGCCAGCGTGGGTACTCTGGCTTCGTCTCACAGTCCAAAAATATGCAACGTCAGTAATAGATTTAGCTTTCCCACACCCCAAAACGGCCTGGCTCCAACACTGCCTGTCCAGTATCACTCGACAAATTTAACAGGAATCAACTGTATCTCAAGAATTGAGAAAAGTATCATGAGTTCTTGACATATATTCATATATTCATAAGCACATTCTAACTTAGCGTGGCACAAGAGGGGGACAATGTCAACACAACACAGTGATGGTGGTGATCGAGAGCTTGAAAGCTTTGGTGTTAAAAAGAAAACCCAACAACGGAACACTGGGAATTTTACTCAGGGAATATTTACGTCAAAACTGTACCAATCGCCAAGAACGCGCTCAAGTCTTACTGCTTCACAGAGATGTGGTTTGGATCATTAAGGAGTTGGTTTAGCAAAAATGATTAAAAACACTAAATAAAAGAGCTGTTAGTCCATTCACACATATGCTTTGAAACATCAGCTCAGAGCTGTGGCCTACCAGTGGGCGTATGAGTTGCCAAGAGAATAGCGGTCCAAAGAACCACCCAATTCACACTTGCATTTCACCTCCTACACACACTCACATTTAGGTGCAGCTCAAACAAGAGTGCATAAATAACCACAGCACACAGAAGTACAGTGCTGTGAGAAGTCTTTTTTTTTCCATCTTGATTTCTTAGTTTGTTGTATTTTTGTCACAGTTTAAGGTTTCAGATCATCAAACACATTTTAATCTTAGAGAGTGACAAACAAAGGAAATATAAAATGCTATTTTTTTAAATGATTGCTATATTTATTTACTGTCAGTACAAAGTCAATTTGAAGTCTCTGGGACTCTAGTGAACCCCGCTGAGAGCTATTATCCACAAATGGAGAAAGCTTGGAACAGTGGGCGAACACTTACTCCTTCGTAACTCCAAGAGCATATCAACAACTCACCCAGGAGGTCACAAAAAACACCAGAACAACATCAAACAAAAACTGTAGGCTTTCCTTGCCTCGGCTATGTTCAGTCTTCATTCAACAATAGGAAGAGATGGGGGCAAAAATGCTATCCATGGGAAAGTTACAAGGGGAAAACCACTGCTGACCGAAAAGACTTGTCTCAAAAATCTGTAGACGAACCCCAAGACTGTAAAAATATTCAGTGGACTGACGAGACAAAAGGTGAACATTTTGGAAGGTTTGAGTCCCGTTACATCTGGCTTAAAATTAACACAGCATTTCATAAAAAGAACATCATACCAACAGTCAAATATGGTGGTGGTAGTGTGAGGGTCTGGTTTTGCCTGTCTGCTTCAGGACCTGGATCCTGCTGTGATTGATAGAACCATGAATTCTGCTCTTTACCACAAAATCCTTAAGAAAAATGTCTGACCATCACTTCATGCTCTGAAGCTCAAACAGACTGGGATTATGCTGTGTTTTGGATCACACCTGTGGACTTGCAGGTGTGATCCAAAACACACCTGCAAGCTCCACCACAGGCCATTCATGGTTAAAACCCTCGATCTTGGCTGGATTAAAATAATCCTGCAAAGAAGAGTGAGCCGATATTCCTCCGCAGGGATGTGAACGGCTCATTACAAGCTATGGCAAACAGTGCACTTCTTTCTGCCAAGGGTGACACAACCAGTTATTAGGTTTAGCGGCCAATTACATTTTCACACAGGGGCAGGTAGGTTTGGATAGTTCTTTTCCCCTTAATAAATCAAAGATTTTGTATTTACTCAGGTTATTTTTGTCAAACTTTAAAGTTATTTAATGATCTGAAACATTTAAGCGTGATAAATATGCACCAAAAAAACCCAACAACAACAAAGAAATCAGGAACAGGACTTTGACTTTTTCAGTAAACCCACCACCAAAGGTACCCACCATTACCACTTTAGGCCCTCAGCTTCTGAATGAGATAAGTTACAAGTTATTAATATGTCCAGAACATAAGAAAACCCATCAAATAAACTGTTTCTGTTGTTAACCCTACTGTTGAAACACACTGCAGTTATAAAAAGGAGTGTCCTTCCAGTGGTGTAGGACACATGAAAAGGCAGTTACAACAGTCAAAAACAAAGTACAGAAACCATATTTGAACTAAATCGGCTTCAGTTTAGAGCAAACCAAACCAAATATTAGTGGTGTGAGATGGTTAACCATACACCATTTACTCTGAAGTCAACAACAGTTTAATATGTTGAAATTGAAGCAACCTTTCATATACAATATACATACATGTGGCTCATATTTAATTCTAAAAAAAGGGCTCGAAGACCCGACAAATTACACCAAGTCTAAGAAAACATTCAGGGTCACCAATTAAATGAGAGCCCGCTGTGACTGAAGCAAGAGCTGACTATAATGCTAGCTAGTGCCCAGACCATTAAGAAAATGGTAAAGGATTGTTTTCATGGACACAAACTAAATGAAGGGAGAGGAACAATAAAATGAACCAACAAAAAAAAGAAGCAAAAAGGCAAAGCGAAAGCAAAACAATGAGTTATATAAAAAGTTACCACAAAAATGTAACACAAAGAGGCATCAGCATTCGTGCTGTGTAGGCCAGATTAACAGTAGTGCCTGTGCTGTAAGCGCCCCCCCCCCCACACACACACACACACCCACACCCAGGCCTAAAATCTCTTAGATGCATAAAAGCGTTAAAATCAACGATGATATCTACAAAAGTAGATCCAATGTCACAACAAGCAAAAGTTACATACTGATCACTCAATGACGGCGTCTTCTGATTCTGGGAAGAAGCGGTCTATACCCAGCTACTACTACCAAACCAAAACACCTGTTTACTACTGGTGAAATAATTAAACTTGCAGCGCAAAAGAACCAGCATGCAAACAATATGTGAATCTGTGTCTTCCAAGATTATAAAAATACACAGTGCACTTCTACAAGACCATGAACAGCAACAATGTAACCGTTGTAACCAGCAGAGGCATAAACGAGACTCCTACCTGCAACAGCTCTGGAAATCAGGTGAGCAGAAACCTCAGCAGCAGGAGAGCTAGAGAGAGAGAGAAGCTCTGATGGACAACATCATAATGTGACCACACTGGCAACCCATCAAGAAAATCAGCAGTGTAGCAGTAAACTAAATATTCATTCTTCTTACACTAACAAATTGTTTGCTCATGTTAGCCAAACTAGACTACAGTGTCCTAAGAGTAAAGTAAGGCTTGATGCAAACAGGCCTTAGAGACCTGCTGACAACCAGCTGGCAATCACGAGGGAAAAATGTGTACCCCCAATCAGCTGCAAGTGGTTGCTTGCCAGTTGCTGTCAAATTCATTGCTAAAGACCCATTCACACAAGCCAGAGACTGGTCAGTGAACCCCTAGTAATCACTAGTCATTAGAGAAAAGTGTATTCTATGACGAGGTGGCAAGAAGTTGCTGTCAGTCGGTAGGTGAAATCGGTCGCAAAGAGGTATACGGTCCTGCTCCAGAAACCCTGCAATATCTTTGGTCACTAGCAGATTGAGACGTTCATTTGTGGTTTGCATGGAAGATGCAATCTTGTCTGCAAACACTTGCAAATTACTCTCCGAGTTACACTGAAATATGTGTTGATAATGCACAAACAGAAACAGTTTACCTTTAAAGTGAAAATGCAACCTTTTGAAATGTATTGGTTGCAGTATGCTAACAAACAAAGCAATCCCAGGGTTCAGCGTCCTCTTTGCACCCAATTTTACCTGTTGTTAGCCAGCAACCTCACGCCGTCACTTGTGAACTGGAGGTCACCAAAGGTCACCAATGGGTCTCTAGTCCAGTTTGACCAAGACCTAAAGATAGAACTACCACACCTGACTTTTTTATCTACCATGTTTGTTTTTAGTGACTGGATCATACTGGTACCAGATTTTTTACGAGACTGCGTTTTAATATTCCACGATACAAGTTGTGGATTTCTACAGAAAGTGTTTGGGTTTTTTTTCATGCACTGGAAGAAACGGCAAACTAATATCCAACATGTCTTCAGTAATACATTTAAATGATTTACTGCTTTTGTAGACATAAGGTGCAAGAAGATTACGCACAAAGTTAGTACTCTAACACTGCAGATAAATCTTTGACTTGTCTTCTCCCAGCGTTTTAAAAACTTTCCTCTCTCATAGGCTTTTATTGTCTTTTTTTCTTTTTTCTGGTGCCATTTTTATTGTTTGACCTTTCTCAGGAAGGTTGCAGATGCATTAAGAAAAACAGACACAGTCACACACATGCACTTACAAAACCACAAATTTGCACATAAAGGTATTTGCATATATTCACATGTGCATCGCAGTACACTCACACAAATACAGAGAGTTGAGGGCCTTTAGTACCAGCCAGTAATCACAGTCTCATTAGGACTTTTGACAATAAGGAGGCGGTTTAAACTCTTAATCCTCTGTCACAGAGGGGAGCTTTTGCTGGCCATTGCCCAGCATCCAGGTGATGCATTATGAGAGTTCACTGGATGCTATGTGCTGTGCTGTATGACTGTATCTGGCACACAGAATTTCTCATTGGAAACTAGCCAGCTGAGAGCATTTGGCAGAGCCCGCTGAGTCTTTGTGTGAAAACTTTCCTCAGCTAGAGAACTAAACACACTGTGTAATTGTTGTTCATGTCAGACACAATCTACTACGCTGTACATTTATTGCACCCAGATGAAGATGGATAACCATGTCTGAGTTTTTTGTTTTTTGGAAAACAAAGCATTTTATTTTGGCTCTTTTTTTTCCCCCTTTCTTCATTTGCTCTTCTTCTGCCTAATTAGAGAGTTAGATAAAAGCAGCCAGCATGACTCAAGGACCGCCATCTCATCCTGGCTTCTTTTGATGGAGGGGATCCGCTTCTTTAATTACCGGTCTTCATCCAAACTGCTCCATGGTCACATGATGGGGATTAGCCGCTACTTGTGGTCACGGTTGGTTGTTTGAAGATTACACAGCTTCTGAAGCACTGATCACACAAACACACCAACTAACAAAACACTTTCCCCCCCCCCCTCATCAGCGTGCTCCGTCTGATGCAACAACGTTACGTTTATGAAATCAAGTTCATCAAAGTCTCGCCTTGTTTATCTTATCTCTGTTTCAGTTATCAAAGAGCATATTTAGGAATCTTACGCTGGTGCAAAATTAAAAAATAGAAATGTTTAACTAAACTGTACCCGTGGCTTCTTCCTATCAATATATATTTCTGTTTTTATGTATGCAAACTTACATGCAGCACTCTGGTCACTACTATAAGAATGATTGCACTTTGGCAACATTTTTTGATAATGAAAACCACGCAAGTTTCCTACTGCCAGAGGGAGGAAGTGCAGTGTAAACAGTAGACGAGCCTGAGGCAACGAGTGATACATTACTGCCTAACCTTGAAGGACTGCTTCGTTAATATTGGGATAAAAATAGTGGAATCAGCGCCACATGTTGCGAGGAGGGGAATGCATGCGGAGTGCAAATACATCACATTACTGTGACAATGTGACTGTGACACTGTTGCCTAGAAGTTATGTTTCTGTTAAGAAATGCCGTGGTGTGGGGTTACTGCGTGTGAACGTACACATGTGCACCGAAACAGAAATGCAAAACAAGTGGATCAAAAACAAGAGTGAGTGAGGAAGGGGTATTAAAACCATGTGTTTGGGGCAGTGCCATGCAGCTATTGGTGCCTCGAAAAGATGGCAGGGTGTTCTTTGGGGGGGGTTTGCAAGCCTGTGCATTGGCTCAAAATTCTGATTGGGCAGAGAAGTGACAAAGACTTAGAGGAACGGAGATGAATGGGGGAGGATGGAGGCTTTGCAATCTGTGGGCATGGGGATGTGGAAATAAAAGTTTTACATCCCCAGATGTTTTTATAGCGGCATTTACTAGAGAGCAGGTGCGAGGCTTTTAAAATCTTCCTTAACTAGTAAAGTCACATTAAAATGAATTGCAAAGTCAGTCTGTGTGACGACAAATAAGGAGTTGAAGCAAGGGCAGCAGCAAGGGAAGACGAGGAGTAGGGAGCGGATGAGTAGTCGAGGAAGGGTAAGAGGCGATTGCAAGTAGAGTTGAGTTCACAAACCTGGCTGTTATTCTGCAAAAACTCTAGCTGTTTCTTTTTCTTTCTTTTTTTTTTTTTATCTGACTTTCCTGCACGGAGAACACATGCATGTGTATCTCTTCGCACACAAATCACTGAGGCGCGGAGAGAAAGGCACTCCCTCTCACGCAAAGAGCTGTGATTGTGTCAGTGCATCAGGCATTCTGCCAAAGGGAGGGGAGCCGGGGGTGGGGTGAAAAAAAAGTTTAGTGTGGAGGGGGAGGGGCACACAGGTGCTGAGCCTTAAGCCTGGGGGAGGAGTGGAGAGAGGAAAATTAGGGAAAGGCAAGTGGATGCATTAGGAAAGAGAATAAAAGAAGGAACCTTGTCCCTTGGGCTGTTATTGTCTCCAAGGATGGGTAAGTTAGGGCCGGCACACATTTTAACAACCCTGTGCAAGACAGTAGCTTCAAACAGGACAAGAAGGAAAAAGAGCATGCCAAGGCCAGTGGCAGAAGAAGCTAAACAAGAATAGCGTGACATCCAAATGTGTCAACAAAAGGAACCTAAAAATGTTTTCTAACGGTATCCGAGCCATGCCATGACATACATCGGCTTCCATGAGCTGTTTCATAAATTGAATCTGTGAGAGCTAACTTTTTTTTTCTTGCACTGGTGCTCTCCTACTTCTCTGTCTCCCACTCAAGAGCACACGAACTAAATGAGCTTCTTTCAAAAGAGAGAGAAAAA
>VOQK01019856.1:9253-24129 GCA_015052645.1 Benitochromis conjunctus
ATAAATCACCTCCCTCATCATTGTGCCTGCAAAATGAAATGACAAAGAAATGTCCTGAAATACATTAAGAATAAACAAAAAACAAAGCAAAGATAGACCGGATTAAAAAGAGAGGGAGGGATTTACCCAGGAGCGATCAGTGTTTTTAGTTCCTCTAAATTCTTTTCCGTCATCAACAAATCGGGTTGACTTGATATTTCTGCAGGGTCAGGGACCCGCTGAGCCTGATGGGACTGAAGAAAAGTTTGTCATCCAAGAGTTTATAGTAGCTCTACAGAAAGTAGTATAGCTATTAGATAATGCACTAAAAAGTTTTCTATAAGTTTAATATAATTTGTAAAGGATTGCAAACAATCCTGTGAACGTTTTCTTTTTCACACGACATACAAAGACTTTCACTGTATTGTTACTCTTTTGCCTCTGAATTTGCACATGTTGGGCTAAAGCATATAAAGTGCTTTGTTGCATTTTTAATAAGAAAATGAGGTCAACGTTGAACATTTTTAAAAAACGGACAATTGTTTAGAATTTAGACTACCACATACACCCAAACATTATACAGAAACAGAGTTGAAATAATAAAAAAGTCAAAGAAATTCAAGTTGATGTTGTTTTTATTTTTAAATAATTAAAATGACTTGAATTAAATTTTGGACTTTCTAAGTAAAGTTGGATCAGATTGATCGATCCTTGCAACATCTGTCCCTACCTGTAACTCCACTGATCCTGTTTCCACTGCAGGCAGCACACTCATAGGGACTGAGCAGCTCTGATGCATCTAAAATGTTGCATTATTAATTCAAACGCATCTCAAAAATTCATAAGATGCCCTTCCTGATATGTGTTTGTTTGTCTTTACCTTATTGTTAAATTTACTGCAGCATATCGGTATCAGGCCTAATATTACCGCAATCATGATGACGCCTGCCACCATGCCTTTAGCAATGCCTGTAGCAAACACACACACACAAATGCAAAGTGTCAAATTTTATTATTCCATAATCAATATAAATACCATCTATCTTGTTAATAACACATTTTGAAGATTTTGTAGAACATTTATTTGGTTGGTTGGTGACAGCCTGACTGACCACACTTACTTTCCTTTAGATTGCGGTTTGACAAAATAGCCGTTTTGTTGTTACTGCGAGTGCTGACAGTGCAGCTGTAGGTCAGATCAGTAAAATCGTGTTTGGTATCAGGGAATATCACAGAACTCTTGATGCTGTAAAGTTCCCCACTCTGCTGGACTATGGTCGTGCTCCTGAAGATGGTTTGACGGCTGGTGGACCAGGTGAGCACGGGTTCGGGGTAGATCTCCTCAGAGCTGCAGATGATCCTGTTTTCTACCCTCTCAATGTTGACCTCACGTACTGGAGCTGTAATAAATAAATATACTTTGTGAATTATTCACGCCACTTTGAATAGATGAGAGTTTTTCACTCAGTAAAATCAGAAAATGTGTCATTAGAAAAAAAGGATTTTGTCTTGAAATGTTTTCTGTTTATAAGACAAAGCTTGATATATGTCTTACTGCACTTATATAGTAAAAGAAAACTCATCTCTTGTGTTTCCTGTATGTTTCTCGTACCGTCCACTTTTAGGCCGATAAATGAATCGTTGTTTCCTCCTGCTGAGCATTTGTATCTGCCTTCATCTTGAAACTCCACCGATGTCAGCTGGAGTGAGGCGTTTCCTTTGGATAGCTGCTCTTTAAATAATGATGCCCGGCCTCTATAGTGCTCTTCCTGTTGTGTAAGCTGGTCTTGGTTGGAGTTGTAGGAGAGGATGGCAACATGTCTTGCCTTCAGCAGACTCCAGTTGATGACCGCATCAGTGCTACCCTGGAAACTGCAGGGTAAGATGCAACTTTCCTGGAAAACACAGGACACCTGAGTTTCTGCAACACAAAGAGACACCCAACACAGTTCAACTTAGAGGACGTTTCACTGAAATCCAACTGAGTTACATCTTGAGTTAACTGAAAAATACTTCGTTTTTAATGCTATTTAATTTTTTCCACCAGTAAAAACCCAGTATCTGAATGAAATGTCCAACCCTGTGAAAGTTAAAAAAAACAAGCTGGTTGCTTGAATGTAGATGCAATGCTGCTGGAGTCTGATATAGCTGAAGGATGTGTCATTCTGGTGACAACATTACATACCCCACATTTTCCCACACAGAAAACAAAAGTATGTTGCTGCTGGAATGCATGCTGGAACGTTCTTCAAATCCAAAAAACTACATTTCTCACGTGATGCCATTTTTAAACTTTACACTAACACAGTAACTGAATAGGAACTCGCACTTTGTAGCAAACCACTATTCAAAAAAATATTAAGTGTTTAAAATGTAGTTAAATGTGTCTAAAATGATGCACAAGAGATCCCCAACATCTTCCTTTGAGTGTTCTGTCTCTCTACATCTGAGAACCTTTTCTATGGTCGTCCTCTTTTCTTCCTGCCTGGCAGCTCCATATTCAACATCGCTTGCCCAGTATACCCACTATCCCTCCTCTACACGTGCCCAAACCATCTCCGTCTTGACTCTCTAATGTTGTCTCAACCTAAACTGTCCATCTGATGTACCCTTTTCTTATCTTGTCTAACAAAGATCTTCAACTCTTCCAGCTCCAGCTTGGTCTTCTGTCGTTTTGTCAGTGTCACATCTCTGAACTATGCATCACAGCAGGTCTCATTGGCATCTCTTAATGAATGATGGACATTTCTCCCATTAAAGTTTATATAACAGAAGATTGGATTTCTAGACAAGATACTAGACAAGCAAAAAAAACCCTTCAGACATACATCTATGTAAACTTTCCAAGGAGCACAAACAACATATAAATATGTTTCTTACTGTAATTCTAAATTCCTGCCATGTTTGTTTTTTCTTTGAATAAAACCATCACGACCTGAAACACACCTGTTTTAATGAAGGTCATGACAGCCTCACTCACCTCCGTTTGTAAGAGTCCACAGAAAAGCCAGAACCACACACTTGATCCCGATTATCCCGTTCAGGTCCATATTCCTGCTGCTGAATCAGACTTCATAAGAGAAGACAAACAAAGTCTCCCTTTGAACATGTAGTTTTGGCGTTTGAGATTTCTGCCTCCACGCCCACAGAATGAACTGTTTCTCTTTAACTTAGCCTGCCACATTGTTTCCTGGTATGTTTATATCCATTCATAATAACTACCATGATGTTAGTTATAATGGTTAGATTAAGGTATTATGTATATGCACGCAGAAGATAACACCTCACTCACCTCCTCTTAACCACCGACAGTTCAGGATGGTCAAAAACACGACGGACTTGATCGCAGTCATTAGCTGGTTCAGTTCTAGTTGCCTCCCTGTTACTTCATCAGTGTTTGAAAAAGAACATGTCAGTGACACATAAGACAACTCATCGAACTTGTTTGTTTGCTTGTGTCACTCTCAAGTGTCTTCAAACTATGACTCAGGGAAATGTTTGAAATACCTAGGTGTGATGAGAAGAAAAGAATGGCTTGTCAATCATCATCTTTTCATAAGAACACGCATTCGCTGAAATGCTACCAAACCTTTTACTGTCTCTTTCTTTATTTGAGCTGTACTCAGAATCCACGAATCAAGTGCAGCTGTCCTACCGTCGAGCATGAGCACACGCCAAACACTTAAAACATTCAACATCATGAATGCAGATTACATTATTGTAGTCTATAAATATCAAGAGTGTGAGAGAATCATCTCACACTTATTGTAGTTCTTTAGTAAAACAACTCTTAACTGCACATCAAAATCAGGTGTTATATTCACTCACCAGCCACTTTGTTAGGTACACCTATTCAACTGCTCATCAATGCAAATATCCATCCATTTGCTTCCGCTTATCCTTTTCAGGGTCGCGGGGGGGCGCTGGATCCCAGCTGTGTTGGGGCGAAAGGCAGGGTACACCCTGGACAGGTCGCCAGTCTGTCGCAGGGCTAACAGACATAGACAGACAACCATTCACACTCACAGTCACTCCTGCATTCACACCTATGGGCAAGTGTTTCCAATTAACCTATCCTCTCTAAGTGCATGTCTTTGGACTGTGGGAGGAAGACGGAGTACCCGGGGAGAACCCACACAAACACGGGGAGAACATGCAAACTCCACACATAAAGACCCCGGCCTGATGGTGGAATTGAACTCGGGATCTTCTTGCTGTGGGGCAACAGTGCTAACCACCGTGCCACCGTGCTGCCCAAATCATATGGCAGCTAATCAATGCATTTAGGCACACAGACATGGCCACAACAACCTGCTAAAGTTCAAACTGAGCATCAGAACTGGGAGGAAAGAGGTGATTTAGGTGAGTATACACAAATGTGCGGAAAAGTAAAATATTCACTTCTTGCTAAAATACAACATTCATATATTTATTCTTTCATTTTATTACTCAACTTTAAGTGTGCTTGAGGTTTGTATGTGTGCTAAACTGCTGGGTGTTGTAGCAAACTTTCAACCAGAAGATTTCACTAAAAATATACAACATCTTTTTTAAAAATACAATTTATCATTTAGCTGCTCAGGATCAAGCTCCATCAAGGAGTTTTTCAGGTCCTCGCAGAAGAGCCTTTAAAGTTTGGTGATGTAACGGCAGGACGGGGAGTAGTTATATCATCTGCCATCAACTCTGCAATGTTGGAGAGCTGGGCTTTTGTAAAAAAAAATATTTTTTTTTCAAATATCTGCTGCTTTAGTTCAACTGACCTGTGACAAAGAAATCATTTTATTAACTTTAATACACAAACACACTACATCTCTGGTTCTTGTAGCGCTGACTACTTGCTTTCTGTAAGATAGACTTGGTCACATCATAATTTCAAATTCAGTTAAATTCACTGATTACTGAGGTGAACTAAATCTCTGCAGTTTTTTCCATGTGAAAATAGTGATACCTGTCCCAGATACACCCTAACCCAGATTTAAAATGTAAACATTAATTGTAAGATTTGGCACAACTATGTAGGGATGGGATGTAACAGAGATGTTAATGGTTTGGATTAATTACTGCAGTTAGCTCAGATCAAGAGGATAAAAGCAGTTTGTTTAAGCAATTATTAAAGCTTTTCCCCAGCTGGAGCCTATTCCAGTTACTGACCAAGAGATGAGATACACCTGGACACACCAATCTATCACAAGGCTAACAGAAAGAGGCAGCTATTCATGCTCACATCACACCTATGGTCAATTTAAAATAAGGTGCTAACCAGAGATATCTAACGACACACAGTGAGAACATACTGCTGGCCCAGGTACAATGCATCTGAGGCAAATAAATAATCAGCCTTACAGGGACACTGGGGATGAAGAGGATAACCAATATATATGTTTGGATTCCTCCATCAACTGACATCGAGACAGTCAGATGATTGTGGCTACGGATAACAATTGGATTACCCTGACCAACCTCTGTACCACTTACTTGACAGACAGCTAAGCACTTTATGTGTCTGAGTTCGAGTTTTCAGTGGGAGAAACGTTTCGTCACTCATCCAAGTGACTTCTTCAGTCTCAGCTGACTGCAGGTTTCCCCAACCTTATGAACAGTATATTTGCACAATGACTGAAACGAGCCCACTGAATGAACGATGGGCTGTGGGCTGTGATCATTACTATGCAAATTGTCATGACCATTGATCAATGATCAGTGGGCTGTCCCCTCCCCCCCTCGGACACAAGCATTTCACTGCATGTTGTACTTTGTATGTGACAAATAAAATTTGAACTTGAACATAATCCTGACAATTAACACTCTCTTCTCGACAAGGAGCCTGGGTTCGGGAGAGCCCGAGTGTCCTGGAGGGACGCTCACTGCCGGATACACGATGGATGGGCGGCAGAAGTGGCACGTCGTGTGCTTGGCGGGGCTGTCTATTGAGGACATTGGAGACATTTACTTATTCGCAACCATGATAACAGGGTTCTTGCTGATCGGAGCTGGCCTGGCCCTGACTTATTGGAAATTGAAGAAAGCGTTCACAGCTGTTCAAAACCCCACAAGGCTAGCCGTTTGCAGCGATGGGGAGAGCTGTGGGTACTAAGACTGTTCTTATGGAACGCAATATGGGAAAGATCTTGGAGCTCACGGCTCTTCAACGGGAAATTGATACACCTCCGGACCAGTGATGGACATTAAGAACAACTTTAAAATTCAGATGCAGTCTGTTCATCCTAACAACATAACCACCACCATCATCTCATGCGGCTACTTGGCCCACCTCCCACGGCGCCAGCTGGACGCTTGAAGGCTGACGCCGATGAGAACAACAACAAATTGTTCTCTGACAGCGATAAGGAGACTCCCTGACTCTCTCACCCAAGGCCACCTGTGTAGGCTGCGAACTGTTGATCTTCGCTTAATTGGGCGAAAGGACACTTTCTCAGGCTGAACTCTGAACACACATGCTCACACGCATGCACACACATACACTGACACAGATATGCACTCACCCCCCTTCCCCGAATCCATGCTTGCCTCCCATCCGATGCAGACGGAGGTTCAGCATCACTTTAGGATGCGCAGAGTTTGCGGCGTTCTTGATGCTGCTGTGTGCATTGGCATATTCCCATGTTGCTGGTCTCGTGTTTTATGGTGTTGTGGTGTGAACACACATGTGCTTCTTGTGCTGAGGAGTTTTTGTCTTCTGCTCTCATCCTGACAGTCCTTGACACTAATTTTAAGTACAGTATCACAATGTAAGCTGAGAAAGCTGACTTCAGTAACAGACCACCCACTGGGACTGACAACAATTTGTCTTTGTTACCCTCTGTGAGCATATTTAAACACTTTATGAATAAAACCTTAAATACACTAACAGAAGCAAATAAAACACCAAGGGTTTCCAAAAATATTTTAATAATTATTACATATTTAAATCAGAGAGAATTTTTTTTAGCAAAAATTAATAAATTCTCGCTGATGCTATTAAAATTTTAAAACACAAAAATCAAAGTTAATACATAATATTTACATTTAAACAGTACTCATGCTTGTAATTCATTGTTTAATCTTCCTCCTACAGCAAGAGGAGGAAGAGAAAATGAGAAAATCTTTACTTTTACATTCATAAATAATAAAAAAATATTTTTTTTAAAAACCTGTCACGTCCCTGAACAGAAAGATTGTCGTTCTTGTTATCTTTCAGGCATATTTGTAAGAAAGATACATACATGAGATCTTTATACAGTTCGATTTTAGTTGCCGACGACTTTTGCAAACAGAGGATTCACCTGCTGTTGGCCTTTAGAGGAAAGCACGTTTAAGGCGCTGCTGCATTGCCTTTACTTTTCAGACCAAGAAGCCATGTCCATCTTTTATATACATTTTTTGATTCAGACTAAAGGGAGATTTTCCACAGCAATATTTTGTCAGTTTAAATAGATAATATAATGTATATCTTCTAGAAAAGGTTTTTTTTGTATCATACCTTTGGCTTCACATTATTCATCTGTTCACCAAACTTCTAGATTTGGAAGCCAAACTAGCTGACTGCAGTAGTAGTTTTTCTGTACTCATAAATATAGCTCCACATAGAGGAGCTATAACATTAAAGCGCTGCTTTCACAACATTATGTCTCTAATATGTACAACACTAATCAGACTCCAGTCAGATTATGTCTCACATACACACTGAACTTCATTTAATGCTTAAAACCTTCATTTACACCCATAAATCAAATACAAATAAAGAGTAACAGCAGGTGTGGCAAATGTTGTTTCTCACATTGCAGAATTGCTCGTTTGGCTTTGAACAATCGTTAAAATTGGTTCTTCATCTCCAATTTTACAGTATAAAATTTTGTTATATACAGTACACTCCCAGAGAGGGCAGCATGGTTGTGCAATGGTTAGCAGTGTTGCCTCACATGCAGTTAGTGGGGTTAGTTTAGGTGTGAATGCAAGTGCGAATGGTTGTTTGTCTCTCTGTGTTAGCCCTACATCAGACTGGCGACCTGTCCCTGCTTCTTGCCCTGTGGTTGCTGGGATAAGCAGAAGTAGATGGACGGACAGTCCAAGAGAAAACTGTTTAATTTCTGTTCACCCCAGACGGCTTATCCCCAGGAGTTTAATCAGAGAACAGAGTCGCACCTTTTTTTGTTGCATATTCTTTTCATCTTGTTAACATGTTGACCTGTCTGTATGTGCACAAACGTTTGGTTAACAAGAATTAGTCAAAAGAATTAGAAAGTACCCAAAACGTTTAGTTTTCAAGAATCTGTTTTCTGTTTTATTTTAAAGATGTGACTTCTCAGTCAGTTTAATCCTGTCTGTCAAGTCTCTCCCACCGGGGAAATGTAGTAAAGCATTTTGTTCTGTAGAATAATGTCTTGGAGTGCCCTTTTTGTCCAAAGTGCAATATGTCTTTCTCCTTCATTAAACGGTGTTGATATGCCAACCTTTGGTTAAGTCTTTAAAACTGTGACTGAAAGCATTCAGTCACAGCAGCTGTTCAACCTCTGCCCATCATCATCTTTAGTTTCTCATCCGTGGCTTCATTAGAGATTTACAGGCATTCGATGACTCCACGAGCAGTCTTCAAATTCTTAATTTCACTTCATTCATTGCGTTTCAACAGATGTTGAGGATAACATTGAATCCATTTCTTTGTTTTGTGGGTGTTCATCCTTTTGTTTTTTCTTGGCTGTAAGCAAACATGTAAAAGACACTATCGTCAATAAACCATAAACATAAACAGTAAATTAGAAGAAGGAGCCAGAACATCATTTTACCTTTTTTCTTTCTGTAGACGCATAGCAGCACCACGACAGCAATGACTGCAACTACTCCAACCACCACCGCGCCTATGGTAATGGCTTTACTTTGTGATTTCTCTGGAAAAGAAAATGTTGCAGTTAATGCAGCTTTCAAAAACAAGGTCAGATTTTTGTCTCTGTTTACATTACATTTTCCTTTGATCCTTTTCATGAGTTGTGATGACTTTTCAGCCTCATGTTTGTTTTAATCTACAATTAAACAGGCCTCATTTAACGATGTCTGCACTGAATAATTTTAAAAATGTACTTAATCAGTCAGAGAAAAGCAACAACTCCATGTTAAACTAAGAAGTAACTTTTGTTTTGCCCAATAAATTACTTAAATTTTGAAGTTAATGTCAGTGTTATTGGTTCAGTGTCTCTATATTAGTAACTCGCTAACCTTTTCTTCAGGGTCTCCCTGATGTAGATAAAAAAGCCACACAAATTTACCCACAAACATAAACATTCTCAGTGTTCAATAACACAGTAATAATAATAATAATATGAGTTGTAGTAATAGTAGTGAAACAACAAGCAACAAATGATATTTCAAAATTAAAAAAGGAAATAGGGGGGAAAACAGAACATTTTCATACCGTACACAAATATGAAACAGTTTCTACTCAGAGAGACTTTCCTGACTTGATCTTACCTTCTGTAATCTGAAGAAAGGTGTTTGTTATAAGTGTCTCTTTGCCATTCATGAGTTCACACGTGTATATTCCTTTTTTATCTGAAGATAGGTTCTGTAGTGTGAGGCTTCCTGTGGCTGAAACACCCTTCACGTACTGCTGCCATTCCCCTGAGGCTGTGTAAGATCCCCCAGCTTCACTCTGTGTCACGATGATCTGACTGTGGTTGAATCGCCAGATGAAACCAGTTACAGGGCTTTCTGAGTCAGTGCATTGGATTGTTCTTTCTAACTCAGAACCAGTGATAGAAGCTGAAATGAAAGAAAGAAAAGCACATGTTAACTGTGATTATAATAAACAAGTCCAAAACATAAGACCGGATACACAAACACATTTTTATAGTTACTGCGACTCTTCCTTAGTTACTCACTCAGTTTAAATAAAGTTGCTGTCCTCGTGCTTGTTCTGGTGCTGACGGTGCAGATGTAATTTAAATCAGCATCAATTTCTGAGCGTGTCAGAGAACTACTGATGCTGTAAAGTGGTCCGTCCTGCTGGACGCTGGGTTGGGACTGAACGGTCACAGCAGATGCAGGATATGTGGACCAGGTGAGCGTAGGTTCAGAGTAGATCCCCTCTGACCTACAGATGATGCTTTCTCCTGACTGTTCAATGGAAACGTTTTGGACTGGAACTGAAAAACAGATAAAAGGTTTAGCTCAGTGGGCGTGCAGGTGACCATATGCTGTATGGCCAGAGAGCAGTGGCCCGGGTTGGTCTGACCTGTGGCCCTTTGCTGCATGTTTTCCCTTCTCTCTCCCTACTTTCCTGTCCATCGTCACTGTCACTATCCAACAACGGCAAAAAAAAGAGAACCTCAGTGAATACAACAAGCATGAGGACACTATGTTGAGTTCAAAGTGGATCTATTATGCTTGACTGTCACATTGGTGAATATGTAATTTGGCCATAGTTACAGTTAATTGGGTTGCTACATGTACAGGTATAAGCCAAAAGCTGGGGCCTCAGACAGTTTGTTGTTTTTTGGCCGGGGGTTAAGTGGGTAAACTGAGGGACTACAACAAGGCCCAGTATGAATAAGTATGGATTATTTTAAACTGTGAAGGACTAGTATAGTCCAAGAATCAGGTAACTGGATCCTTATTAGATACACGCTGTACATTTAACTCTCAAACAAGGTGTGGTGTTCAAGTATTTGCACTTTAGCCTTTCGGTCCTAAAGGTAAATGATAAAAATGTTTTTTACTTTTGTTTCGGCATGGTTACAGTTTCCACACTATAAAGTGATTAAAAAAGGGCGGATAGGTGTCTGTGTCTTTTTGAACTGAAGGTTTTGGGTCAGTATTTGTTCTTTCCTTTAAGTAGAAATGCAACGTGTTTTTCTCTTTGTTGTGATTTGTTTCAGCCAAAGTGGAACATAAGTGATTATAACATTACGGTGGGCTCCAACTTTTAAGATCTCAGACATTTGCAGGTGTCTCTCTGCTGTGTCTTTTGCTACCACTTTCTCACACACTAAAACTGTCTGAGGCGTCCATATCATTACGATGGCCTTGCTCCCACAGCGGTGCTGAATGCTGTATCAACCATGGCCTGGACAGTTAATCTTATCAGCTAAATGTTTCTGTTCACTAACAGACAGAGCAACACAATACTCAAAAAACAAAATCCAGCAAAGAAAAAAACATACTCTGAAAGTTTGCTGCAGTTTTTGTTTGTTTGTTGTACGTCTATTAGTTTTTGTAAAAATCACATTTACTGAGGTTGTTTTCTAGGAAAAGACTAACAACAGCTTGGAAGTGAAAGCAGCTTCTATAAGCATGTGAGGAATGAAGCACGTCTAGTTTGAGTAGCAGGTGCTATTAGCTGTGTTACTTCTGTGAAATTTTAAAAACGTCTGCCTAACAAAACACCCAGCCATGTAAATTTTGGGGGGCTTTCCATGTAGCAGAAGATATCTGGGTCAAAGATTTAAATTGCAGTTGATTGTTGTCCTGCATATTCTGGCTGACACTAGCCTTCTTTTGCGTTTACCTGTGTGCAACCAAAGTATGTTCAAACATGACTGGTCAACACAAACAGGAAAGCTATGAGTACCTGCAAATATGTAATACATGCTCGTATGCAGAATCTTATTTTAGACATTACTAAACGTTTAAATTAAGTCAGGTTTCTGTAATAAGTGCAAGAATAAATCATCGCTGACTTAATGACCGCTTTAATTTCTCTAAATACATTATTTATATTATAGACATGTTGGCTTTTTTTCTTTAGTTTCTGTGTGTTTTTTCATACCGTCCACAGTAAGGAGGATGAACAACTCTGTGATTCCTCTGGTGGTGCTGGTGTAGCACCTGTATCTGCCCTTGTCCTGAAAAGTCACATCTCTCAGCAGTAGTGAGGCATTTCCACTGGAGATCTGGTCCTTAAAGATCGATGTCCTGCCTTTGAAGCGCTGGTCCTGGCTTCCAAGCTGATCTTTGTTGTAGTAAAATGAGTAGACATTAATACTTCCTGTCACCCAGTGGATGACCTCTTCAGTACCAGGCGGAAACTGACATGGTAAGATGCAGTTTTCCTTTAAGTCACAGGAGACTTGTACATCTGTAAAACATCAGGTCCACAGAAATCAATAAAGCCTCATTTAAGCAAAATCAGTGAGTGATTTATTATTGTTCAGGCTGCTTGTGACATATTTAACTGTTTGTGGGCAAAATAAAAGTATTTAAAAAAGTATTTCCCAGTAGTGTTGTATGAGGTACAATGGAAGAAAGACAAGGATACATAAAGGAAGAAGCTTAAACTCATATGTATGTACATTATCATGTCAGTATTGAGGGGCAGAAACAACTTCTAATATCTAAAATCTAGGAAAACTAAAGTTGGTTTGGTGAATTTGATTGAAGTATTTAGTAAAACCAACCAACAAGCTCTCTGTTTACCACGAAAGATCGATATGTTATCTGCATCACTGCACACATCACACAAGTTTTTAAATATCCCATTTCATTCTTCCCTCACTCATTTAAACTCAAGATACTTAAACTCTTCAACTTTGGGTAGCAACTCTTTGCTAATCCAGACTGGGCACTGAGCTGAGAGCCATTTCCTCAGAGTTGCTGATTCTCATGCCAGCTACTTTTCACTCGGCTGTGAACCGTCCTAATACAAGCTGAAGGCCATTGCTCGATGATCCCAACAAAACCACGTCTGTCAAGATCGGCTGTGTGGCAGGCCGAGGGGTAAACTTAACTTAAAGTATAAGCTAAAGCAGGTCTGGAGCAAATAATCTCAAACTTCAGGTCTCCATAGAAAACACACAAAGAAAGACACAGCCATGCGGGACTACACGACAAAGAGCAGAAGGAGACAGAGGACAGAGAGGGAATAAGTAGTTGATGAGTTTACAGCTGAAATCAACTGCAGATAAAGTGAGTAGAACTGAATACAAAGCACAAAAGAGATCACCAAAAGAGATCGCCAAAATAAAACAACAAATAACTAACACTGAGACCAGGACTAAGAGAGACAAGCTTGACACAGACTGGACGAAGCATGAATACAATAGAAACTTACCAAACATATCAACTAAAGCAAGAAGGGAACAAAAGGCAGAGAAAACAATATCATAATAAAGGAATGCAAACATAACACTGTAACCAGAAGACTAAATAACAATACAGAACAAAATACAAAGATCATCAAACATACGTAACTAGAAAAACGCCAAACATGCCCAACTCAAATCCCTGGATCATAGACTCAGGGACCATGACAACATCATCTGCCAAAAGTAGAGAAGAGACCCTGAGAAGAGTCCAGTTGCCACTGAGAAAGAGTCTGACTTATTGCCAATGCAGAGCTTTACAGAAGACACGCTGCGTGATATGGTCAAATGCCTTCTCCACATCCACAAACCACATTTAGACTGGCTGGACAAACTCTGTGCACCCTTCAATATCATGGGGCATCCAGAATTTGAGGTTTGAGTAACGGACAGACTCTCCACTCTAGTGCTCTGGCATAGACCATTGCAGGGAAGCTAAGGGATGTTGTGCTAAACGTAATTTGATGCTTTGACCTATGTATAAGCCTGGGAGTGAAATACAGAAATAAACCTTTGCTAAATTTATCTAACTTCAACACAGGTCACGACCATGTGTGCTATGTGTCAATCGATTTACTCAATGTGTGGCCAATACTATTATGACACTGAGAAAAAACAAATGTTGTGCAAGCCTTCTCTGGGGTGTGCTATAGACTCAAACATTCCAGCCTTCAGTCTGGAGGCTAGAGTTCAAATCTCATTTGAGACCACTTATTATATTTTGACACCATGCACTTTGCTTTTGAACTCACTGCTTGGTTATGGTTAGTCATAAAAAGTATAGGCCTCTGTTTTTTAGATAATAAGTTTTAATCCATCCATGCAAGTTGCACCAGTTAGCAGTCATCTTAATGGGCAGTGATTCATGCAGGAATTTTGAAGCCTTTGTCTAAATGAATGAGGAAGAGTTTACTTTGAGTTTCAGTAGAGTGCTGAGATCACTGGAGCATGAAATAATACTAATTCATATTATGGACATATAAGACAAGGAAAAGTAACTACACTCCCACCTTTCACACAATAAAAGGGAGATTTGGAAATCAGCTCACATTTATACAGTATTTTTCTATTCTTACTGACAACTGAAAGCGCTTTCAAGCACAAACTACATCTGAAAATGTAATAATATGCCACGTTTATCTAAGCACTGTATCTACTTTACACCTACACCCAGTTTATCACCAGCTGACCTAACCTGCATGTTTCTGGACTGTGGGAGGACCTGTAGGGACCTCATGCAAACAGAGGGAGCACAGAGACAGAAACTATAGTTATATAATTATAAAAGTGCTCCTTAAGGCTGCAGAGTTTCTGATCAGTTCAGGTTTGTTTATTTGACCCATTGTTGAAGCAATCAACTATGAATAACTGTCAATATATATCTTTAATTGATAGAAATATAGAAATCATCTAAAGGTTTATCAAATCCGATCCTTCTTTGTGTTGAAAACAAACACAAGTTAGTTTGTTGCAGCAAGATGTAATGTAAAAGTTGTATATGTATAAAAACTTTGTTATAAACGTTGTTATCAGTATGAAACTGAAAGCATTAATCAGTGCAGAGAATGTTCCTGAGCCGGTTCAGTTAGTCTTCAGGGTTTAGAAGGAAATGCCCACAAACACAGTAAACATGAAGTCATTTAAATGAAACTGTTTTTAAACCTTACAAAAGAATAATTTAAAGTTTTCTAATTGCTGAATAAACGCTGTGTGTGTAACTTGAACTTGATCAAAGTTCACTGTGACTGAGATGACTAATGGCAGACTATCACCAATTTTTGATTTTTTACCTGTTACTAAACTTTCTTTTCCCAAGCAAACTAA
>VOQK01019862.1:2098-17666 GCA_015052645.1 Benitochromis conjunctus
GTCATGAGATTTCTTTGAATGTTCTCTTTTTTACCAAACATAAGCAAGCGTTACTTTTTTTTCAGACTATTAAATACCCACCCGTCCTCAAAGATTTCTAGGTAAAGTTGGTCACTTACAGGTTGTGATGATCTTCACTTTGCTTCTGCTTCCAAAGCCCGCCTGGTTAACTGTGTAGACATAGCAGTCATAGTTGGAGGAAGGCTGCAGTTGTTTTACCACAGCTTCGGTGTTGGTGTATGTGAAGTTCAGCGTGGTTCTGTTGGTCTGAGAGTACACCTCTAGATAGTATTTCTGTGCTGAAGGTACTGTTGTCCATGTTACTTTGATTGAAGTACTTGATAGTGCTCGCCCTTCAATTATCTGCGATGTGTCGGGGACTGGTGGGAAAGAGCAGGGGAGACTATTTCACATAAACTGCTAGAGGGACTCTTCAGAGTCCACATGCAAAAATGACAGTATTCCCAATCATCATCAACAGTGTTGTTATAAAAATGTTGAACTTACCCGTGGAAGCCAGAGTGGAATTAACACACGCCACATTGAAGAACTCAAAAGCTTTAACAGTCACATTATAGTCAGTTCCTGGTTTTAGACCAAAGATGTTCTTCTCAGTCTGGTATCCGACCGTGGACACTATAACTGGTGTAGACTGTGGAGAGTTTTTCTCCCGAAGGTCCAAAACATAACTTGTTGTTCCAGGATATTGCTTCCATTTTATCAAAATTGATGAGGCACTTGATGAACTTGCTGACAAGATGTTGCATCCTGAAAGAAATGGAAATGCACTGCAATAAACTTTGACATTAAAGGTTACACGGCAACAAATAATACAGCCACATGAGCGTGTAAATATATATATATATATGTATGTCGGTCTTTATCAGAATGTCACACTGAACAGAAGCCAGTGTGACATCTTGAGCTTTAATGATATTTTCTGCATAGACATGCACATTTCTCCATTTTCTTACCTTCTGCACTATGAAGTATCTGTAAATAAACACAATGAAAAATCATATGACTGTTTCAGTTTTCCAGATTTTAACATAAAAAGTTATATTTACCCGAGCTAAACTTACCAAAGCTAAAGAAAAGCATATGGCTCCCAACAATCCCATCTTTGACAATGAGCACGGGATTAAAATTACTTTACTATACAAGGGAGTCAAATGCAAAAGGTGTGCTGGATTCTTTTGAGCTTTAACTCAGTATGCCTGAGAACCAATCAGTATTCCCCAAATGGAGGGCAGGTTGTCCCTCCAACAGCCCCAGGCAGCATAAGCTGCCCTGAGAACACAGCACGAGGGAGGGATGGAGGGCGGGATGGATAAATGGATGAGAGTTTACCTGAAATGAGGATGACAGGAAGGTCATCACCCTCTCTTACTTCCTCTCCCTTTTTTCCCTCTAGCTCAGTCTATCAGTAGGCATAGCCTCATTCGAGGCCTTTTCCTTGCTATCTATTTGTAGTATCTATTATTTTGTGTTTATTATTTGCAATATCAAACAGTCTTTTTGTTGTTCAAAATCACTGATAAGAGTTAATTTATTGTACGACATTGTGGCAAGTCATCAGCCATGTGTACTGAATCACAAGAGAAAAAATATGAATTCATCCACAAAAGTCTTCAAATTGACTAAAGGAGACTGCCCAATATTATATTAACACAGCACTGTCGTACCTTTAATATTTGGAGCCGTAGTTTAAATAATAAAGAATAAAGGAATAAAGATATACAATGTACAATAAGAATTGTAGTATACAGTAGGATAGTGCAAATATAATATCAAATAACTGTAACGAAGTAAATACATGAGAGCGCGGTAAATGACCTGAACTTGGGAGGGGCTGCTTAAGCAAAGAAAAGAAATGCCACAGAAACTAAAGTCAGGAATGTAAACGTGTGAATTGGGAGTTCATCTACATGGGATGAACTTCCTAACACATTATGCTTAGAGCTTTTACTAACTTGAGTCATTCATAAAGTTAATTTTTGCAGGTGTTTAGTACAAACAAAAAGTGAAGCTGATTTCTTCCTAGATATCCTAATTCCCGAGCTGACATTATGTAGGCTACATGCTGGGCTGAAAAAGAGCTTTGTCATAGTAGAATAAAGGCCTATCGCCTCCCGGTTCCTCATCGTGTATTACAAAAAAGGAAGTCAGTGTGAAAATGGATATGGGCTAGAATACTGTGAGGAAACTTTAGCTGTGCTTAGGCAAAAGAGCAATTATGAACAAATGATGTGAACATCTTGATATTTTAGCTGTGATATTGTCCTGAGGTAAACAATATTACAGGTCGGAGGTGTTAAGGATCCTGTGTTGCAACTTCCCAAAAATCGGCCTTCATAAAAATGACATGACAACACAGAAAGGTTGGTTTGTTTTCACCAAGCGGTAACCTCCAGTGGTTAAAAATGAATCCAATGACCAGATAACAAAAACTGCCACTTGACTTTAAAAGCAAGTCATTGCGAATTCATGCCAATGTTAAAATTCACAACTTTAGAACAGAAACAAACATGTCTGGTGCTGCAAATGTCTTTTTTCTTTGCTCCAAAATAGTAGCCACAAAGCAATTTCTGACATCACGACGGCTGCGCTCATCTTTATATAAAGTTGGCTTTTCACTGTAAGGAACCTAGAGGTGAACTAATGATGGCTGCATTCAAATCAGTGGCACTATTATGCATGAAGGCTGCTTGCTAGGACACATAAATTCAATCTCTGATTTCCCTACTGCAGGGCTTCACAAAGTTAGGTGCTTGTCCTTTTGGTGGGCATAGGTCTACTGCAGGGGAGGGGTGAATGACCAGAGTAAAAACATGGAGGGAAATTAAGTCAGGTGTACAGAAGCTGTCACTAGTTATAAACAAGAACAAAAATCTTCAAGACCACGTTTTACCAAATGGAATGAATAAGTTTAATTTGCAGAAGTAGCAAGTGAAAGCGCCATTCACCAGTTATTCAGCATGCTAATGTAAGACTCCCCTCTCAACAGTTCAACTAACATTTTGACACAAATATCATTTAACAGTCGACTGCAGATATTATGTGAAAAACAGAAATCTTTTTTTCAGACAGACATTTTATTTTCTCTGTTTCTATAAATATGAAAGCCTTCTCTCAGAATTAGCATCTGGCACTGCTTCTTCTGCAGAAAATAACAGTATCTCCTTACAGTATAAAACACTTTATTGAATAGTAGTGTATAAAACACTGTAGTTATGCTGTGAATGTAATGGTTTAAAGGAGCACTTTGCAGTTTTCCAACCTCACTTTTTATGGTTTAAATTACACGAATAAGCAGGCGCCTATCTGGTGAAACGAGTCATATTAAAATGAGACATATAGGTAATGAAACCGCTGCTTTGTTGATACAAGCATTAGTGAAAATGATACTGTGCTCACTGCTAGGAGTCAACAGGTCATCCCAGCACCTCAACCAACACATGTTTAAATAATAATCATGTTTCTCTACATTTTTGTCCAAAAATAATATCCAAAGCAAGTACATTCAAACATGTTGACAAGAAATTAACCATGACTATGGGCAGATAATAATACTGAATGAAATGCTGAGAAGCAAAAGAAGAAACTTAGAATAATACATTTAAAATTCTCTTCACTCCAGGATTTGAAATCATTTGGTGTTTATTACACCAATTCGAGTACAGTTTAAGTATTTTCTGCAAAATAAGTGTTGATTTTTGTATTAAATGAAGAGAAATAAACTTGATAAATACAGCCTTTGAGCATGAAATGTACAACTGTATATGCACTCAGTGATCTTGTAAATATTTTTTTAACCTGTGACCACTGATGGACTGATGACTGATGATTTTTGTAGAGAAATAAAAGGATTTATGGCTGACTCTAATTTATTAAAATTAAAGTTTATCATTAGCTGCTTGCCTTATCATCATTATTAATTTGTAAATTGCACAATGGCGGGGACATGGCAGAAGAAGCTATACAACCACTGTCCTACTACGACCAAGGTCATTAGTCAGACGTCCGTTGGAAGTTTCACTGCACTACGGAAATAGGTATGTTTTTCAGTCTGGTACTTTCTCCAGGTATTCCTCCACAGTTTAATTACACTGCATGTAATACAGGAAATGGCACACTATTGGCACAATTTGAGACACAAAGACATACTTTAATGAAGAATAAAGAAGAGAGAGATGCTTTTCCACACTCACTCTTTTCCACCATGCAGTTCTTTCTGATGGGAAAGTTACATGAAAAGTAGTTGTAATCACTGACACCACTTTCACTTTACTGACTGAATAAAATAAAATAAGTTTCTAAATAGGTGCTAGGATGCATTTTAAGATGGTTGCTAGGTGGAATGATTTGTTTGTAGAAAGACTTTGGTTGCAGTCAAGCAGAATTGAAAGTGAAGATGCACTTTAGCAACAATTGCCAAGTTCTACCTTTATACAGACAAAGGGTTGGAAAACTGCCAGGGTGGCTCATGTAACAACTGTTTCCATATATCATGGAATACAGCTTGTTAAATCCACAAAGAGCAGTAAACGTCGAAGCCGCAGGAGCAGCACAGGTCAGCTGAGCAACGCCTGTAAACCAAGAAAAATCTACGGGAGCTCACAAATGCAACGATTACTTGAATAATTCCTGAATAATTTCCCGCCTGTAGCCCTGCTACGATGGAACTCAGGGTTCCTCTGACTACTAAATGTCTATTTAACCACTGGAGACATGAGCTGATGAAATGTTATACTGTGACAAAATATGGTTTCAAGTTTACCATCATGGCATGAAGTCAGCCTAAGTTGAGTAAGCCTCAAGAGACTAAGCAGGTTTGAGGACACACAGAGAAAATGTGCTCCTCCTGTTTCCCATGAAAAGAAGCTTTGAGAATAAATGTTGATGTGCTGGGGTTTTTTTTTATTGTGTGCGTGCTTTTTGCAAGGAAATTAAACAAGAAATATTCTATAATAATCTCAACAGGTGTCTCAACAAAATGCCTTGTGCCAGAGTCATGGCTCATGTTCTACCGTTCACTGCCAGCTATTCCCTACAGAGAGTTACAGTTTCCTTATTGATAACCAACACTGTTCACAGTGCGCTGAACATAATACCAGAGCCATTTGTGATTTAAACACTTCAGCCAAGTGAAACTTGCGCTATGAAAAAGTCCATGCAACCAATGTTTCTGGGTGGAGCGCCCTGCAAAGCTGCAGAGGTGCGGCTGTCTTATGTAAAGGCACGTTATTGGGTGTGTGCTCGCTTCTCTGCTAAAGTATTAATGTGTGTTTTTATGCGATACTGGTTATTAGAATAATGTTAATGCCATAATATGGAACTGCAGCCATTAAATTCTTTCGTTGACGTTTAGCTTTACACTTCAGATAGTTGCAAAACAAGAATCTTTAACAGAAATAAGAGATGTTCTAATAATGAGTAATTAGCCAGTCAATGTATTTGATAGAAAGAAGGAATGATGTGTATTAACAAATGAGAGGTAATCATTTTGGCTTCTAGTGTGAGTGATTATGGTACCGAGTAAAGGTGTTTTGCATTGATAACCAACAGCATGAAGAGCAGATTTGTTAAAGAACTTTAACTCAGTTTTATTAGAGCTAGATCCACTATCGACGTTGAATAAGAAGAATACAACAACATGTTGTCACTGAGAAGATATTTCTTGTCAAATTATTATCAAAAAATTACACATGAACAAGGTTAAAGATACTCATTGCTTATTATTTACTCTCAAATGCAAATTGATGCTGGAAACCACCTACCCACAGTAGGCTCATTTTTACACACACGCTGCACAAAGTTAAAATTTAATTCTCATAATCATAAATAGCACAAAGAGAATTAAAATCAAACAGGCAGATCAGGAAAAGATTCACAGAGCGGGGTCTTCGTTACCACTTCATCACCAACATGTCGCCTGCATGGGCTTACAAGATCTTATTTTAATGGTTACTTCTTACAGTGAAGAGGTCTCTCCTGTGTTCACAAGCAGTTGCTACGGCAGGTAGCTACACATGTCTGATTAGGCAGATTTTTACAGCACATGGTCTTTCTGACATATTTTGAGCAGAACACACAGAAATAACTGCTGTTGCACTACGATCTCTGCTTCGTCATAGATGTTGTGGTTTTTCATTCGACACGTGAAAATCATTTAACAAAACCGTTTCTTAAACATTGGTCCATGACTGATTCTTGGTTGGACTTCCTTCCTGTGGTGTAGTATCGCATGATGAATATGTTGTATAATATCTTCTGTGAAAGCAAAACATCAAGAGACATCAATATTGTATTCAGTTTGCAGTTTTTTTTTTTTAGTTTTTTTGTTATTCCCGTGCCCATATAGGTACACATGTCAGTGTGTGGCCACCACACAATTGCAAACTGCGTTACAATTTATCCTATGTAATTTGAATCTTTTCATCATTGTGCAAAGAAAAACTACAAAATTACAAAACAAAACACGGCAGAAATGTGCCGATAGTGGCTAAAATTATTTGTCATATTTTTAAAACTTAAATTTAGAAAAGCACAAAGAAATTATGGAGTCTCTGTATTCGCCAAATGGTATTTTTTCTGTTTATTCAAGCACAAAGCTACATGTCAGATATAATACATTCACTTACCATATGCTTTTCTCTTCTTTAAATCACTGGGGAGGAGAAGAGTGAGGTGATTTAGAAAATATAAGCACAGTTCTAGCATAAAGGCTTTTCTTTTATGAGGTATTCCTTTATGAGTAGTTTTTTAGCCACTCAAGTTCTTTATCAGCTCACTGTGGATGTATTTGATGTATTATATGAATACATCATGATATATGAATGTGTTTATGAATACTGCAGTTTTAAGCAAATTTATGCATGTGGGCACTGACCTCTGATAAAAATGTCGAACTTACCTGTGGAAGCCAGGGTTGAATTCACACAGGCCACACTGAAGAAGGCAAAGGCTTTGACAGTCACATTATACTCAGTTCCTGGTTTTAGACCATAGACGTTCCTTTCAGTCTGGTGTCCGAATACGGGCGCTGTAATCGGTGCAGACTGCGGAGAGTTTTTCTCTCGAAGGTCCAAAATGTAACTGGTCGCTCCAGCGTGTTGTTCCCATTTTACTAGAATTGATGATACGCTTGAGGCACTCGCTGACAAGATCTTGCACCCTGAAAGAAATGGAAGTACATGCAGTGAGCTGGGCTTGAGACAGTAAACATCGTTATTAAAGGTTGTATAGGAGCAAATAATGTGGCTACACACACAAAAAAAGTTTGTTATAATTTGAAATGATCTGTAGTGCATTTTTATTCACACTCGTGCCTTTGTATTTGAATAAAAAACTCAACCCGTGCAAACACATGTAATGGAAAGATTATTTAAATGACATCTTTTTTATCTTCTTACCTTCTGCACCTTGTTGTGTCTGCAAGAAAAAAAATAATATAATTTTTTTTTTTTGTTACTGATAAATATTGATTATTTTATAGATTTCAACATCAAAAGTTTTATTTACCTGAGTTAGAGTTACCAAAGCTAAAGAAAAGCCTACGGCTCCCAACAACCCCATCTTTAACAATGAGAGCAGGATTAAAAATAAGTTTACTATACGAGGGAGTCAAATACAAAAGGTTCGCTGGATTCTTTTAAACTTTGGTCCACTCTACCTGAGAACCAATCAGTATTCCTTAAATGGGGGCAGGCTGCCCCTCCAACAGCCCCAGGCAACCAGAGATGCCCTGAATCAACAAAAAAGCGGGATGGAGGGAAGTTTTCTCTGTTTTCAGTGTAAAACGTGGCAGCAGTTTTTCAGCAGGAATAATGTCTGGTGTTTGGGAACTATTTTTGTCATTTGAGACTTGAAAAACTTTTTTCAATGCATTATATAAAGCCAGTGTATCCTTCCCAGTATTATTGAGCTTGACCTTATAAAAAACCTCGAGGTTTAGCATTTGAACCAGGTGGCAACCTCCAGAGCTGAAAAATGAAGCCAATGTGGGAGTGGCACAAACTGCACTTCATCCAGTTGCCACCTGAGGCTGGTTGCAAAAAAAGACACACCACAAACTCCTAGATCACAAGGACATTCTGACGAATGTCTTTTATACGCTATAGTAAAAAAAATATCCTCATATTTATAGTTACTGCATGTTATGTATGATTGTCTATTTACGTTTGAGACTCTGGAGATGGGGAACTGTGTAAACCAAAAGATGGTTTCAGGCCAAATTTGGGATTTTAGAGACCTCTGTTTACAGGAGAGCTGGAGGCAGTGGGACAGCGGTCTGGGCATCTCTACTTAAGTGGCTTTCCCTGCAACTTGGTTATCTGTTTTACTGGTTTATTTACAGTGTCAGAACCTTATACATTTATTAATAAATACATTAATAACTTGCAACATTTGAGTCCAGACTAACACATTACTGGCATGTAAGTCCAGACTTCAATTTTGTCACCCAAATATGAAATGCACCTTGATCAGATCTGATTAAATTTTAAATGTAGCACAAAGATGAAGATGATGCTGTTTGCTTTAACAAATATAACATTCTCATCAGAGTGCCAAGTGTTCACTCACGGGTGTAATCAGTTTGAGGAAAATCCAGTTGATCTTAACCCTTTAAAGCCAAAAGTATCATAGTTGATACATGAGGTTATGAGAGTGTTTGAGACTTCTACATTATCAGCGTGATGTATTGAAATTCACTTAAATAAGCTTTCTTGCTCATTCTCATGCTTGGTTTGAATGTCAGCAGGACAGGCTGAATATATTAACTGCTGCCATGTGACTGGCTGGTTTGATTATTGCATTAAAAAATGTAAAATAGGTTTAACTAACAAAGTGGCCCTGAGTGGGTTTCGTAGTCTCAGTACATTTGGCATTATCAACATCCTAATCAAATTCCCTTTTCTGATTTACAGATCACATATCTACATCCAAAACAAAAGACAATATATTGATGATGCTGGGAGTTTTTTATTAACAGGAATTTCCATCACTTTGAGACAATGACACATACTAAAAACAGTTCATTACATCCTAACAATATGAAACAGAGCACTGATAAGTTTTTTTAAGGGGAAAAAATAATCTATCTAAAGATAAATGTATCAGTTCGTGTTCCTTGATTGTCAGGAGGACTCCTACTTGGGGCATGACCTATGCATTTATTGAACGTCAGTCAGCTTTAAGACAAATTTCTTGAACTGACGAAGAAAAATGCATCGTACTTACTTCAAATTGGCTATTCGAGCATGGTAAATGTTTTACTATCAACTATCAGTTGCATTTTTTTGCCAGTTTTTAAAAAAATATTTTTCCTATTTAGTCCAGTAATTTGTGGTTAAAATTAATTTAGAATTTCCCCAATTTAAGGCAACTTTGCCAGTATACTATGTGAATTTATTTTTAAGCAGTACCCATAATCTGATTTTCAAATATTTAACAGCTCAATCATAAATGTTGGGGCAGACTGTGGTTTAGCTTTCCTATGCCACATAATAATCATGTAACAACATGTTTCATGGCTAAACACTTGTGGTTGTTTCTCGATATATTTACGAGGTTGGGATCATTCCGGTGAGGATGGGGATGATGGATGAGGAAGAGGAGGATGAACATGTTTTCTGTAGAGGAAAAACATCAAAACACATGAAAATTGTATTACTTTTACTTTTATTTGAGCTCATTGGTTTAATGTGCTCAAATCTGATGACAACAATGTCAGGTGTCGCTGTGTCTTTTGTAGCCAGAAGAGAGACATTAATATATACAAGCAGGGGTCATAGAAAAGACAGTAGAGAGTCTGTGCATAAATTATTTTAACTGCCCTTAAAAATGTTATCATAATTTCAAGACATAGACCAGGGGTCTCCAACTCCAGGCCTCGAGGGCCGGTGTCCTGCAGGTTTTAGATGTGTCCTTGATCCACCACAGCTGATTTAAATGGGTAAACGACCTCCTCAACATGTCTTGAAGTTCTCCAGAGGCCTGCTAATGAACTAATCCTTTGATTCAGGTGTGCTGACCCAGGGTGTTATCTAAAACCTGCAGGACACCGGCCCTCGAGGCCTGGAGTTGGAGACCCCTGACATGGACCGTTCCACACTTTAGGGCCATAAAAACAGAAAGTGAACTCTGATGTTTATATGTGACATATATGGTACATTTAAAGAAAAGGAGTGGAGCCGGCTAGAACGAAACATTAGCAAAGTTTCAGAGGGAAGACTTTTGAATCTTATCTTAATAATATTCATCTCTTTATATTTCATGCCTTTTGTGTAGTACCTTTTAATTTGTTTTTGATTTGGCTTTCACAATGTTTCTAATGATAATGTGATTGTGATAGAAGTATGACATTGAAGAATCTCTCTAAAATAACAACATTGTAGCCTAGGGATGAAAAACTCATTTTACATTGTGGGTCACATTCAGTCCACTCTGAACTTGTGGGTCAGACCAATGAAACTCCCCTTTCTGTGGATGTGAAGACATTTACCAAAACATTTTTTGAGATGTCTTAATAGATGAAAAGTGGAATTTCAACAGTATCTTTCAGGCTTTCTGCATGATTCATGTGTAAAATTACAGAAAAGGTTCTGGTAACTCATAAAACAGAAAATGTCCTTTTTTATTTTATTTTTTTAACCATGTGTTGATCTATAGCAGGTAGACTTTAGTGTAGTACTGTGTATCAGGGATCTCTATCACCAGGAAAAGCATAAAATTCCTCCTTCACATTTTCCAAAGCTGTCCAGTGCACCAGATTGAAGTCTTTACTGATTCGAGCCCTCAGGCTTTATTTTTGACACCACTGCTGTAGCTTCTATGTTCTCTCTTTAGACAACTGCTTACCATTTGTTGCTAAACATGCTAGTCCACGCTTCTCTTTCCTCTGTAAATAACTGATGGAGAAGAGATTGAAGCATATTTAGAAAAAAAAATCATGCATGTAAAATCTTTTAACAATCTAATGCAATCCAAAGAAACTTCAAATTGCCAAATAACATTTTTTGAATGCAAAATAAAAAAAATATAGAAAGATGGCAAACTTACCTGTGCCAATGTTGTCTCCTAAACAGGTGACTAATAGAGCAGAAACAGAAAAGTCTAAATCTGAGGTACGTTTTTTTTAAATCACACTTACTGGATTCATGTATATATAAAACTTGACCCTGACGAAACATGGAAATAATGACAAACATGTGTAAAAGGGGTAGCTATAATAATGTAATCACTAGTAAAATGTTAAACTAAACACAAAGCCTCATTTTATATAATTTCACCTTGAATTACCTGAGTACTGTCTCACAGGACAGAACTGGACTTTGCTGCCCTCTTGTGTGAGCGGAGCTACCACTACACGATAGACGTCCCCGCATCGGACGCTGCCGAAGTCACAGCTGTTGTCTCCATGAGCTGCGGTGCAGTTGTAGTTGTTGCTGGTCCCCAGCATCTCTGCGATGGAGCTGTGGTTGCTCCCAGTGCTGCGCCAGTAAACCCGCAGAGAGTTACTGGTCGTACTGTGTAGTTTTACACCAGACGGACAGCAGGGACCTAAGACAAAGACATGCTAATGAAGTGATGCATGTCTTGTGACTAGAATATGACTTTGTAATTAAAGGCTGAAGAAAAACAGATTACTATGACTGTAACCGCTTTGGTTTTGTTGATTCATCAACAGGTGTATCTTCTGTTTGTGTATAATTATCTTGATACTTCTAAAAAAAAAAAATCCACAATTGCTGGTCAGTTTTTAACTAAACACATAAAATAAAGGTTTTTAAGTCATAAATTAGTTTTTTAAATTGACTTACTAGGCTCCCTTCCACCTCCATGTTTTGAGTCTTATACTCTGCTATAGTAGTTTTGCATGATTCACATGATTGCCAGAGCACCTCAGTTCATCCTCTCTGATCAGCAGATGGCTGGGGGTTGTGACCAAAGCCATTAGAGCAGTCTGATGCCTTATCTTTTAGGTAATTGGCTGACATGCACATAAACTGCCATGATTATTTGAAACTATGTACATATTTCATACGAGTCACCAAAGTACAAGTATAATATGTGTGTGCATGTTTTAATAAACTTGTCAGAGCTCTCTGGCAGATCATTTTAACCTTTAAATTTGTCCGTACTTCTTCTGTTTTATGTTTTCTTTTATCTTTCTCTGGCCACTCTTTGTTACTTACTGTCACAGTTTACTAAAAGACATCACTCACTGGATGAGAAACCCTGATAGGTGCAGTTGGACCTGCGTCCGCTGTGGCTGAATGCCTCCATGGTGACGGTGTAGTTGGTGCTGCAGGTGATGCATCCCATGAGGCAGTGGGAGTCCTGGGTATGGCAGCGGGCATGACCGCGTGATGACGTCAGAGTGGTGACGAACAAGCGTGCCCCTTTGGCGTGAGACCACGACACGTTGGTCATTGCCTGGGTCACCTGATCCACCGTTAGATTCACTGGGCAACACGGTTCTGCGATAGAAGATGAGGTGTGTATAAAACAATTATAACACATGAATTAATGTACAGTTCAGTATATTTTTATATTGCAGCTAGGCAAAAGTGTCTAAATATAAGTCGTGTGACTAGAAAAATTGAGGTAAAGATGGGCAAAGTATTTAAGTTCCCGTATAATTACCTGCAATAACGTCATGAAGTTATGCAAAGTTGTAAAGTTAAGCAAGAAAGATCAGCCAGGAGCACTGACCTTTCGTGAGAGACAGCATTTGACTGCTCACCTGTTTCTAGAAACTGAGAGTAGCTTGGTAAACTCCGACCGGCTGTGCTGGTTGCTTCGACGCTTACGTCATAGGTGGAGCCACAGGAAAGGTCAGTGATGTCACAGCTGTTTTCACTGGTGCTACAGATGTGTTTGTCATCATCTCCATTTGCGCTTACAGTGTAATTAGCAGCTCTGTTATTTGCTATCCAGCTGACAGTGACGCAGGAGGAGTTCTTTGGATTGACCATCAGATTGTTTGGCATGCAGGGAGCTAATGAGAATGGAGAGAGGAAGGCTGAGTTTAATGGTGTCCACATTGTTTGAGTACACATCTTTTTTCAGATATGGTGGACTTTTTCTCCTTGGATGTGTCTTTATACCCTTATTTATATACACAAGCTTTCTACCTGTGTCTTTGGTGTGAGCTTTACAAGCACGGTTGCATCCGCTCATTTCATTGCAGGGCATCACCACCACACTATAGGCAGTGTCACAGCTGAGGTCAGAGAGGGCGCACACCGGTGCGGTGTCATTACAGAGGATGACCTCTGAACTGTGTGCAGCCCGGGTCTCGTACAGCACTGCCCCCCGTGAGGGCATCCACCTGATCTCCAGAGTGTCAGTGCTCACCGCTGACACCGACACATCCTCTGGACAACACGCCACTAAAAGATGGTTATGAACGATCAGAGAGAGAAGAAAATGCATTTCATCGTGACTAAAAAGTTTAATTTCTGCTGCTACTTACAAGTGGTGTAGTTGAGAACTTGTCCTTGAGGACTGCTGCCAGCGTGGTTGAAGGCCAGCACAGACAGGAGGTATGTTTGGCCACATGGGCAGTGAAAGCTGCAGTTGTTGCTGGTGCTGTTGCAGGTTTCCACACTGCTGCCAGCTGTCTCGATAAGGGCCATGTATCTGTCAGCATGAGCCACGGTGTTCCACGTTAGAGTGCAGTTTCCTTCTGATGACTCCACAAGTGCCAAAGACTCAGGTGGACAGGGAACTGCAGCACAAGATGGCAGGGAATTTAGTCACACTCACACACACATAAGTGTCACTACCACTCAGTAGGGTTGGTGTAGAACACAAAAACTTTGTGTGTCATATTTTATAGCATGTTTTGCATTTTGGTTATTAAAAGTTTGAAGATTCTTAATCAATAAATGTTTTTCTTAAATATATATAAACAGCTTGATATCAAAAAATGCAGAAATTTTCACATCAGGTTTTTGTTATCTACTTATGAGCTTTAAAAAGTTGTGGTTATAAAGGAGTCAGAGTTCAAGATCTCAAAGTATGGCCACCATTGGTCCATAGTTACCCTTAGCGGTCATAAATTTCACAGGATACATTCAACTTTTGTAATGTGGAATAAAATGTGGCTGGTTTTCATGCCATGTGGAATATATCACAAATTAAATCAATGCATAAGACAACCAAAATGGGAATGTTCATCACAGTTATGGAGAGTTTTTTTTTATGGAGAGTGAAATCATAAGTGTTTAGTAATGTTATGAATCAAAGTAAGCCAGGTCATTTTCTCACTAACTTTATGTTTGGACTTCTTCTTGCATTGTGTTCTCTGCTGGTCATTAGAAACAATACAAGCTTCTGCATTAAGCTTCAGACCTGGAAGGTAATTCCAGTATTTTTATAAACATAATGCAGATGACACATTCATATCTCTGCTACTCACAGGTGATAAACACTCCAGGGCTAGATGGATAGCTGGGCCCGGCCTCATTTGAGGCAGTGACTTGGATGGTGTGTACCTGTCCACACCCCACTGCAGAGAGGGTGCAGGAGCTGGATGTGGTCTTACACGTAAAGCTCAGGTTACTCATCACTTTGTACTCAGTGGGTCCATAGGCCTCCTGGTCTAGCTCCCAGGACACCAAGAGTCCAGCCACACTGCCATTCATGACCACAGACACATTGACAGAAGCCGGGGTCCGAGTTCCTGTTAAATGGCAAAAGATAAAAACAAAACCAGCGAAGGACTGAACTGGAGTAGACACAGGAACCAGTTTGATATGAGACTCAAGCAGCATGTTCATTAAACATCATTCCTACAATAACACTCCTCTGAATTATAATACTGTGGGAGTTTTTGATGGCTTTACTGCTTTGTAGCATTGCCTCTAGATCATGGTTAAACGTTCTTCAAGCTGTTCAGGGCTCTTACTGAATAACACTCTGTATGCTAGAGTAAACACAAAGTGTACAGTCACAAACACACAAGTGTCCCAGTGCCTGCTTACGTGTAGCCTGTTTAATGTTCGAGCTGTCTCCCTTCCGACCTTCGAGATCCCAAGCAAAATAAGTTATGACGTAGAGTGAGCCAGCATCCAAGCCCGAGAAGGTCAAACTGGTGTTGGAGGTGTTGTGCACGTCCATGCTTGTGTTTGAATCGAACTTGCATATGGAGAGGGTGTATTGGACGGCTTGAGCAACTGGGTCCCAGGATACAGTGATGCTGCTGTTGCTCGGAGAGGAGGACGAAAGCTGAGGAGCAGTCAAAACTGTGAAAGAGAAGATTAGACTGCTTTATGTGTAGTAAGTGGTTTGAGGGATGAATGCTGTGGCACATTATTAAAAGTGCAATCCAAGACTATGTGAAGGAAGTCAGTGTGTAATGCCAACTTAGTAGTGGGTGCAGCATTTAGAGCTCTTGCCAATTGTTACATATGCAACCTGTGTGCTTATGTTATTTTCTTTAATTATTTTAGTATTTAAGTGAGGCAGAGCTTCAGAGTTTGATTGTGTTCACGTTCAAGAATCAGTTTAATAGTTCCTTAGTATTAAAGCGTGAAGGGCTCAAGTAATTGTGAAA
>VOQK01019867.1:1754-4254 GCA_015052645.1 Benitochromis conjunctus
CAAGCCATCCAGTCACTGCGGGGGGGTGGAGCTCTAACAGGAAAGTTTCTCTCTACGTCCTCCCTTCCAGCAGGTGAGCTGGACCGCTGTTCATATCAGAGTTTACTGAGTCGTTGTGCACTAATCATAGAAGTGCAGAATGACTGTAGTTGGTTTAAAATTAATTCTGTGGGGCGAGTTATGACTTAATATCTCTTTGCAGGTGTGGGACATGATGTGGAGACTCCGCCCCCCAGCTCTCATTCAGCCCATTCCTCGTTACTGCAACACGTACTACTGCTGGAGCAGGCTAGACAACAGACTGCTATGCTAGGTGGTGCAAACACAATCGCACACACAGCATATCACTAAAATTCACGACAGTGCCTAACTCATCACCTTTCTTCTGTGACCCTTGACCTGTCCAGTGCCCATGTACAGCCAATCGCCGCTGGTTACGGCAGAGAGAGGGGTGTCGGGTGGCATGCGGGCCGTCAGCAAGCTGCCTCGCCACCGGCCGCTGGCTCGTACGCAGAGCGCACCTTTGCCCCAGTCTCCCCAGGCTCTGCAGCAGCTGGTGGTTCAGCAGCAGCACCATCACTTCCTGGAGAAGCATTACAAGGTAAACACAATTACACACACACATGCAGATGAGCACGCATGCAGATTCTCACATAACCTTTGTGTGTTTGTGTGTTTAGATGCTGTCAAAGGGGGCAGATTTACCTAGGCCACCACCCACTCACCCCGAGGAAACAGAGGAGGAGCTTACAGAGACCAATGACATGCAGGAGGAGGATGAAGGGGTGGGCTTTCACAGGTGTGCCAGTATTTCTGACTCCCAGTGTGTCTTGTGTTTGTCTCTGTGTGTATAATAAATATATATACACACAGTGCTTAACAAAAATGTATTAGCCCACAGCCTGATGTAAAGTCCTCGTTTGTGTTTGTGTGGTGGTTAATCCAGCAGTATGTGGAAGCTGTTTCATGCTAAATAGAATTATTGTTGTTATCTGTGACTTTTCAAATGTACTGCTTTACAAAAAAGCTGAAAAGCATGCTATTGTTTTTTAATTAAGATTGCAAATTAAACTGTGATTAAAAATACAATTCCTGAACTTCTCAGAGACGTCCGCACCGTCGGCTCAAATACGGGTAAAAAAACATGAATTCACTTTGTTTGTTATTAGCCTAATTATTAACAATATAAATTTAGATATATATTAATATAGTCGTAGAAATGAAGGGTGTGTCTGCTCCTATTGTTACATTTTTACTGATCTTATTGAATTATGTAGTCATCGGAGTTTCCTCTTCTGCGTTTTGAGAAATATTTAAATGACTCGCGACAACATTTAGGTTTGCGGTTTTCTATTTCCTGCCGTTATTTCTACACATTTTCTTAACTGGTGTGCTTTGGTGCTAAACACATACAAGCCGTGGGTCTGTTACAGAGAGTGGAGTTTACAGTGAGTGAAACAGTGAACAGCAGTGTTTTTGGTTTAAAGTCAGATTTCTGTACAAACGTTGGTAAAAACTGCTGAGAGCGTTAAAGAGCTCTTCATCGTTCGCTCTTCATCACAGTTAAAATTTTAGGAATTTTCTATGACTTACATAACGAACATAAAGTGTATTAGATAGTGGACTGCCTAAACATCCCATCAGTCAGCTGTCAGAGTTCAGGTTTGTAAGGTGGAATAGCTTGTACTGATAAAGCCCTCAGATGCTGCCGGGTCTTAAGACCCGAACAGATCTTGTTCAGTTTTCTTTGATTTTGCTCTTGAATCAAAACATTTCATCCTTCTCATTTTTGTGAATCGCTGTTTTGCCGGGAAGGAAACACTGTAAAACTTGAGCTTGTTATGTTTGTCAGATTACAACAACAATACTGTAGATGACTCGTTCTCTCCCCAGGTCCTGCTTGTGTCCAGCCTGCTAGTTTGTGCCGCTCTTGGTAGATCATGCGGACATCATTGAAATGAACCGGCTGTGCCTGTTCGAATAGCTTTACACTCTCGTTGGTGCTTTGTTCAGTTGCAGGTTCTTGCCTCCTAACACCTTTTCACTCTGTTCTCTCTTCTCATCAAATCAGGCTTCAGAAGGAGGGGTCTGATGATAGCACACCTTCATCGGAGCGTCTCGGCGTGCACGTGAAGAGTGAGGAGGAGCGTGGCAGTGTGCATATCAAAGGGGAGAGTACCGAGAGTGAGCTGGAAGAAGAGGAAGAGGATGAAGATGTCATTCAGTTGAGGGAGGGCGACGAAGAGGAGAGAGGGAGTTACAGTCAGGTTTGTGTGTGAAATGGGTGTGGTCAGTTAGTGAGTGCTTGGACTCATCTGATAATGACAAGGTGTCCAACCAGGTGCTCCTTCAAAGCCCACGGTCAGTCTTAAAACTCAGGACTTGTTGGTTCCACAGCGTCATCCCACAGAGGGATGAGTCACACAAATGCATCACTGACCGCCTTCCTGCTGTTTTGTATCTCGCTGCGTTTGCTCTGTTACAGCGGTTGCTTTGCGTT
>VOQK01019867.1:9254-13021 GCA_015052645.1 Benitochromis conjunctus
AATTTTGGTTATATAGCGCCAAATCACAGCAACAGTCAAGGTGTTTTACATTGTAAGGTAGGCCCTACAATAGTACATACAGAGAAAAACCCAACAATCATATGACCCCCCTATGACCAAGCACTTTGGTGACAGTGGGAAGGAAAAACTCCCTTTTAACAGGAAGAAACCTCCGACAGAACCAGGCTCAGGGAGGGACGGCCATCTGCTGCGACCGGTTGGGGTGAGAGAAGGAAGATAGGATTTAGTGTTGGACTGTTTCTGCTGTTGGTGCTGCTACACTGCACAGTGGAGCAAGAAACACCATCACTAGGTGCACTCCAAAAGGAACATACTGGAGCAGCAGCTGCTGCTGCTGTCTTTGTTATTGCCACAAAGTAGAGTTTAAAGTGGGTCCGTCCCCTTTCACATACACACACAGACACAAGCGTCTAAGTGTAGCTCTGTGTTAAACACAGTGTGAAAGTAGTAGCAGTAACGTTAGTGTGTAGTTGAGTCTGGTGATGTTCTACACAGTGCTGGAATCGGTCTCATGGGTCACAGGAGACATTTGAGAGGTTGTGGGGTGATTTTAGTTTTCCCATCATATACCTGACAGGAAGATGTGATTTACTAGTTTCATTTTCAAATAGTTTCATAATTTCATAATAGTTGCATTGTTGAGTTGATGTCGTACCCACTTTACTGTTTGTCTGTTATTATTAATGCCACTTGTAATAAATGTATACAGTACTATCATGGGAGTATGTGCCGAAACTTGACTCTGGCTGATTTTCGTTCCAGGTCCGATTAGTCAGAAGATGTACGCTGTTCTTCCCTGTGGAGGAATAGGGGTGAGATTCTCTCTTTCTAGCCTGTCTGCCTGTGTTAGTGCTAGCCCTGGTCTGAACTGTGTGCTGCCCCCTGCAGGTGGACAGTGACACAGTGTGGAATGAGATGCACTCATCAGCTGCAGTGCGCATGGCGGTGGGCTCGGTCATTGAGCTGGCCTTCAGAGTGGCTGCAGGGGAGTTAAAGGTAAGGCATTAATGGATGCTTATGAGTGTGAGATCATGCTGCGTGTGCTGCCCCTCACTCTCTGCTTGTTTCTCTAGAACGGCTTCGCAGTTGTTCGTCCTCCAGGGCACCATGCTGAGGAGTCCACAGCCATGTCAGTACACCTGCCACAGTGTCCTAATACGACCACATTTCACTCTGACTACATCTGGGGCTTCACTAATACTTTTTTTAATGTGTGTTTGAACAGGGGCTTCTGTTTCTTCAATTCAGTCGCCATTACTGCCAAACTGCTGCAGCAGAAACTTGGAGTGGGCAAGATCCTCATTGTGGACTGGGTGAGAGGGCAGACACACACACACAGTCGTGTTTTCATATTTTTGTGGGGACATCTGAGTGACAAAATGCTTTCCCTATCCTAACCATCAAAAATGGATGCCTAACCCTAACCCTCAGCCTAAGCCTAACCATAACCTGACTGTAACCCTGACACTGAAACCACATTTTGAGCCTCAAAGTCGTGAGGACGGGCATTTGGTCCCCACATAGATATGTAAACATGGTACAAACACGCACATGCACACACAGTTTTCCTATGACTGTAGAAAACATTACATTTACATACATTTTTTTAGGCATTTCATATTTAATAAAAAGTGTAATAATAATTTTTACTCCAAAGGTTTCCCCCTGAACAGATGAATGCTTCTTCAGTTTGGCTGAAACAGATTTATGTTAAAACATTCATCTGTCAGTGTACTTAAAGGTGAATGCATTAATGATGCAGCTGGAAGCAGGATTTAGGCTTACTGGGGTAAGATCAGGGTTAAATGTGACTGTTCAGTATTGTAGGTGAAGTGCATTGGACAAAGATAATTTGAGTAAATACAAAATGTAGACTCATTGTATCCTTGTTAAATTATGTGTTGATTGTGGTTCACCACATTTCATTAGGATAACGGAGCCTAGCCACACCCACAACAAGAAGCCCTTCACACACACAACATTATGACACAGTCATTTCTATTTATCCCCCTTTAACTCTCAGAAAGCTATTGCAGTATTCTCCATCTATCAGTCTGGAAATGGCTATAAAGCTGTTTCTAAGGCTTTAGGACTCCAGTGAAAAACAGTGAGAGCAAAAAGAAAACAAAGGCATGTCTCACATTGACCAAAAGAGCATCTTGATCCCCGAGAGTGTGAGGAAAATAGTCTGTGGATTTTTTAAAAGGTTTGAAAAAGTAAAACTAAATGTGAGTGAAAGGCTAACCCGTTCCTGTGTGTCCACTGTGTCTGTACCATACGTTCCCTCTGACCTTCTCTCTGACGCTGCTGTGATATGTCACCGCAGGACATTCACCATGGCAACGGCACTCAGCAGGCCTTCTACAGCGACCCCAACGTCCTCTACATTTCCCTCCATCGCTATGATGACGGAAACTTCTTCCCTGGCAGCGGAGCTCCTGAGGAGGTAATCACACGCTCATTCTGTGGCTGTGAGGATTCGACAAACCAAAGGTTTCAATCTGGCTGACCAAACCGGCCAACAAGATCTGCATAATGTAGTGCACAGGAACCAAAGAGAGGCTAATCAACGAGAACCAGTGGCTATTTAAGTTTAAATAGAAAATATCGTCATGGTCACAGGAGAGAAGAGACCTGATTGAAGGATGCAGGAGGCCAGTGAATGAGAACTATGCAGGAAAGCAACAAGAAGACAGAGAGGGAGATTAACTGATGGTGAACAGGCAGACAGAAAACTGGGAGGCTCAAAGACACAAAGTGAAACTGACAGAAATGCAAAGACAGCAGAGATTAGAAAATATGGAAATGACTCGAAATATAATCTAATCAGTGCCATAACAAATATTACACTATATACACACATAATGCCAAACACAATGGCTAAAGACACGTGGTGACGATTGTTGCTGTGGCTCTGTCCCTGTTTGTCCTGCTGTCTGCAGGTGGGATCAGGTGCAGGTGTTGGTTTTAATGTGAACATAGCATGGACCGGAGGAGTCGATCCCCCTATGGGTGACGTGGAGTACCTCACTGCTTTTAGGTAAACTTTTTCAATGTGGAGATTTCATCGTTTTCAATGTGATGTTTGTTCTGCCGTGAATGTATTTCAATGGTGATAATTCAGGTTTGCAGCATAAGTGGAATCAAATTATGTTGGTAAAAAAAAATCTACAGTGGTGAAAGTTATTTGCATCCAATGAAGTAAAAACGTGTGTGTGTGTCTGTGTGTGTGTGTAGGACTGTGGTGATGCCCATCGCTCAACAGTTCAGTCCAGATGTGGTCCTGGTATCAGCAGGCTTCGATGCAGTGGAGGGTCATCAGTCTCCTTTGGGAGGCTACAATGTCTCTGCCAAGTGTGAGTACAGCTCTGGTTCCTTTAGTTTGTTTGTTTTTTTTGACAGGATTTCTATTCAACTTTTTTTCGTTTTTGACCAAAACAAGTTGTTTTTCAACAGTAAAAAAAAAAGTGAGTCCTATACCCAGAAAGCAAATGAAGGGAACACTGCCCGGTCTCAGAGGAAAATAAACTGAGATACACAGATTCAGTACCATCGTGTACACAAGAGTCCACCAAATGTGATTGGTCCATGAGAACAGAATATGGTTACACGCAGTGTTTCTCACATGCGATGGTTGTGTGTTGGCAGGTTTCGGACAGCTAACACAACTGCTCATGGGTCTGGCGGGTGGGCGGGTTGTTATGGCGCTGGAGGGCGGTCATGACCTCACCGCTATCTGTGACGCA
>VOQK01019870.1:18239-32456 GCA_015052645.1 Benitochromis conjunctus
ATGTAAAGACATTTATTATGAACTGAGCAAAGTGATGATTTTATGATGGATTAATTGCATTGCAACTATCAGTGTAGTTGACTTTTGACTAGTCAAACCTGCTACATTTGACATGGGACACATTTTCAAGCTCTGCACTGGCTTTAGCAACATATCTATAACCATTAACCATCAGAGTTTCAACAGCATTCTGAGGTAGGCTTGGACACTGAGTCCCTTCATCATTAACCTTCACCTTCACCATTAACCCATAGGAAGAGCGTCTCAGGAATTTCTGTCTACAACAATAATGTTTGAGACTCTATTATAGAGTTTCCAAATGGGACCTTATGTGATACCGCCTGTCTGGGATCCTGACTTGACACAACATCCATGTACTGTGTCAGTGAATGGCACAAGTGGCCTGTCCCATCTGTGCAGAGCAGCAGGGGTGCCGGAGCTGGTCCCAGCTGGAAACTAGCATAGCCATGTGGCAAGCTGGCATCTTCTTGACAGGGACATGGAGCAGACCACATGTAAGTGCTCTGCAAAAAAAAAAGAAGAAAGAATGTAACCTTAATGTTGCCTAATAAAATCAATGTTATGCTCCATTATTCAATCAACATAATAAACACCTTGAAAGGAAGGAACAATTTCAATTTTCCGTCTGCTCTGTGGGAAGTTGTTGTATGAAGGTTCTAATGGCATTGTGGTCACTAGACTTCTCCTACTTTTTGATTCACATTTTGAAAGTTTTGAGCAGTTTAAAACTCACTGATAAAAATAAAATAAAATAATTAATGAGGTTTGATTATGTTTTAGGCACTAAGCATTTTGAATTATAATAGATTTGCATTTTGTATTTTTAAAGTCTACAGTTAGACTTTGTGTCTCTACAACAATGTCTCTTCCTTTTTCTCACTTGTTACTTAACATAAATATGCTGCATGCTGCTGCCTTAAGCAAATTTGAATCCTCTCAGAAAAATGCAGCCTATAGATTGTAATCAGCTACTTGCACAAACAACCTTTGGGGACAATTTTTATGGATAGATAATCTCCTTTTAAAGGATGAGGATTCAGCTTGTGAGCCCGGGTGCACTGTTATTGCCATACTTACTGTGCTGTGTGTTCTCCTTCAGCTGGGTTTATTCTGATATACTTTGCCTCTCTGTCTCTTTCCTTGTGAATGTGTTTGTGCCTGTCTGTATATGCCAGTAAACTAAATGTGCCAGGTTTAGGAAGCTGGCCATGCCCGTGGTATTGCTGAGATAGAATCTCCCCAAACAACAATGCAACAATGGAGAAAATGCTTTATAGTATTTGTCCTTTGTAATCTTTTGTCTTGTATGTGTGTTGTCCTTATCGTTTCAGAAACCTAATCATTGAGTTTTACCATTTGTGCCATGCTCAACATCTTTACTGATCAAAACCCACATTTGGATTTGAAGTTATTCTATGCTTCACTGTTAATCTTCTCCCTTTTTTTCAATTTTACTACTGTTTTTGCCCCCTTACATCAGCAACGCGCATGTGTCTGGGATAACGTGCTGTAGATAAAAATGAATTACCATATCAAAAACAATAACACCAGCATCAAGTATGCAAAAAAAAATTGATTTTATGTTACTTAAATGCAAATCTGAGTTTGAATTCCAGTAGTACTGTCATCCAGTACAGAATGGCTCAGTGATTATGTTACTGCTGTGCATTTGACCTTAGTTTCCAAGATACCTGAGACGCCACTATGGTATAACTTACTATCCAATGGCACAAGAGGACAAGTACAAAGAGGTACCACAAGTGCAATGATTATATTAGGTTAGTCAGGATCAGACAACTGGTGCTTTGCTTTCAGTAAATGTCTGAAAGCACTACACAGTACAAAAGAAACATCCCTTGGGGAGATCTCATCGTTTTGTATAGCAGCATAGAGTAGTCTCTATTTAACTACTAACGCTCCTCTCTGTTGGGCAACAGATTGTCATCCACATCACAACCACCATCTTCCCTTGTAATGTAGCATGAATAAAAATCTTTTGAAGTACCGTATCAAGCCTCTGCAGACATCCACCACGATGTATTTTGTTTCCTTTGTTCTGTGCATCGCTCTAAAACCCGTCCTTTTCGTTTCCATACTGTATACAATGACAGGCTTTAAATGACAAATTATTCAACATCATGGGAATTCAGTCGAATCTCTTGCAGTCAGTCATACACATCCAGGAATTTGTAAATGTGTTCTGTGTCAACCAAATTTCCCCCTGTGGGACAATTAAAGGAGTAGTCTATTCTGTTGACGTGCTGCCTGGTGCATTTTCAGTCATGGTCACTAAAAACCATAAGTAGGTGACTGTGTACTTACCACCAGGGTGGTCTTGGCTTTAAAATGACCTGCCTGAGGAGATGAGGCTCACACAATCAGTAACCTCTTTTAAATCACTTTTTAAATACATTTTGTTCAGCCTTGCTTTTATGTGATGCCATTATGTATCATATTTTATGTTTTTGGTATATATATATAGATATATCTATCTATCTATCTATCTATCTATCTATCTATCTATCTATCAGATAGATAGATAGATAGATAGATAGATAGATAGATAGATAGATAGATAGATAGATAGATAGATAGATAGATAGATAGATAGATATAGATATATTTATCAACAATACAATTTCCTTTATTATGTCATTAGAAAGTGTAACGTCAGCTGAAAGAAACACTTGCTCAGAAACTTGTGTAGTTTTATAGTGTTGTGTGGGCTGGATATAAGCCTCTTGTGAGACTGAGAATTCAATAAAAATGAGAATCTGATTACTGAGCCCCTGTGTTTGCAGGAACCAGCGATCTCCTGCTTCTGGTTTGTCGTGCAGCAGTAGATCTGCCCACACTCAGCTCTAAATTGCCTGTCTGGTGGCTGTGTGTTGAAGAACTGATTCAATGATGATAATTTCGCATGTTAATAACAGAATATTTACAGGAAATATAATTAGTATATTTATGGTAATACAGTAAGAGGGTTGCGATTCGGTTAGGAGGTTCAGTGAGTGAAACATGTCACGGTTGGCTTTATTGTTACACTGTACTTTAGTTGCTCAGACTTTAATGGATCATAAGGAAATTTTTGCTGTTGGCATTTTTTATTATTTATTTTTTTAAAGATATTTGTTCTTCAATAATTTACTGTAAAATCAAAAGAGCTATATATATATTATCACTATGAGGGCTCATTTTCATCTTGGAATGTCATCAGGTGCTGCTCATACATGTGCATCCTGATACTTATTGCATTCCTTTTCACACTGAAAGGTTGTATAATGATATGTATGGTGGAGTTTAAAATTATTCCATCCAGTGCTAACCATCCATTAGAGTGTAAGAGCATGAAGCCATTTCTGTAATGACACATTTTTGTAGGTGATTATTTGATTATTATTTTCTATATTTCTGCACACAGAAGATGGAAATGTACAAAATAAAGTCCTTTACGTTTTCAAAATGTCAGATTTTGTATTGTATTTGAGCTCTAGGACCTACTGTCTTCAGAAGTGTAGCCTTTCCTGCTGGGTATTGGGTGCTACACCATAAATATAATATATTCTGGACCTCACTAATTTCAAAATCCTGATTACGGCTTATAGTGTTTTTAGAATATATTATATTGTATAAGTATTCCCTTTGGTTGGGAAAAATTTGAGTCTGGGTTTAGTTCCTCCTAAAAAAGTTGCTTATTTGCAAGTTATAATCTCCATGTTAGTTAGAAAGATGCCTGGCTTATCACAGAGGCAGCAAGTCAAAAGGCTTTGTTAGAAATACTTGACATTATCTAAACATATAACATAGTAGAAACATTAAAGGAGCCAAAATAAAGGCAAAACACACAGTAGTGTTAATGAGTAATAGGTTGGGATCCATTGTATGGCCTCTATATCACTTTTAATGTCAGCTACAACATTTTTTTTAGCAACAGAAAAAAAACATTGACATCTCTGAAACCTCTGAAGATCATATTTGGTAAGCTGATCATGTACTTCCCACCTCTTGGTTCATCGTGTATCACTAATGTCTTTGAAGAACAGCTCATTTGTTCTGTTTCATCGGGATTGGAAATGTTTTTCTTCTCTATGTTAACCACACCATTTTCAGGAGTTTGTGTGGGATGATTATACAATGACTCAGTGGCTGCTCCCCCTTCGGCTACAGTAATACTAATCTTACCTGTCTAGACTGCCAGTTTTTGAGCCGGCACTGCAGTAGAGTTTTCATTTTTCCTCTCCAACTGCTTCAAAGTTGAGGTTACGTCAGAAAAGCTATATATATTATCCAGCCACCGCTGTGAATGGAAATGCTATGTTAAGGTTGAGGTTCACTTATATCGGCATGACGGACCTGACCACAGTCCGTACATTCAACACTTTATTTCCAGTTGCTGTTCCCCGTAAACCTCGGCTGCAGCTTTTCAGCTACAGCCACACACAACAAGAACATCTCATGTCCCGGTACACTCTTATAAACAGAGGAGGTGTGATGAGTTGACGGAGCTCTGGTGCGTCTCAGCCTCCCCTGCAGCCGTGTCCAAGCCACATCCCGCCACAGGGGTTATCAAATTTGACTCCGGAAACAGTTGTGGGAAGACGTTTCATTTGCTGGCTGTTTAACACGTGGATTGTCTTACATTTTTGAAGTGACCACCGCTGCCCTGTGAAATGAATGTTTAAATAGGGATTACTTTCCTCTGTGCCTAATTTCCATTGTGAATTTGTTTTAAATGCATTGTCTGAAGGATTTCCCTGTAACCAACAAATGATGAGGTATTTGGTGCATTATTACCAGCAGAAAGTTCTGAGACTTATGAACTGAACGATTAAATGGTAAGCTCTGAGACTGACTTAAGGAAACAATTTATGTGTAAAACAGTCTGAGATGTGCTTGCTTACCAAAGTTCAAAGAGAATTGAGTCATATCGCCAAGGCTTCCAATACTCTGGCATTTAAGATTTACAGAGCCCATGGAGATATCTTTTCTCTTGTGTTCAGAAGTTATTTATCTCATGGGGACAAGTTGTTTTTTTTGTTTTTTTTTATTATTTCACATCCTAGTACTTCAGGGTAGAGATTAATATGAATACTCCAATTTTAAAATGCTAAATTCATTCACTAAACCCCCAAACTGCAGCAGATGCATAAACAATATAGCAGTTGTAAAATAATGTAATAAAAATTCATTTTATTTGTACACGTTAACACAAGAAGTATTAATTTTAATTATAAAGTCACTGGGTAGCTGAGAGTTGTTGTTTCCAGATCTTGTACTGGATGCTTGAACTGAATAAGACTGTAAAAAAGTTTAATTTATGTATTGCAAAAAAACCTCCCGTTTTCCTTTGTAAATAAAAATATATTTTCCCTTGTCTCCTAAGCATAAAAATATATTATAGTTTTAAAATGTAATGCCACTGGAATTTGAATAAAAATCCAATTTTGGCTAGTGACTGAAGTCATCCATAAAACATCATGATTTCTCTCTGACTACCTGAGCAGGGTTTGAAAAGCAGCTGATATATTCAGTAATCCACATGCCCAGATATTATTCATCCAAGTCAAAGAAGAAATGTCCTACATGCCTTACATAGAAATCTGTTTATGAGAAGATAGTTTGTCCGTATTTATTTATTTATTTCCCTTACAGACTTCAATAAATCCCTGACCTCCTGAAAATGCTGGATTTTATTTTACAGCTGAATAACTCAAGAGGCCCCAGGGTGATGGGTGCAGCCCAGATACTGAGGTCACAGAGTGGCCAAATCTAATCTGCCAGTGGAGTGCACGGGTGTCACTGTTGAATCTGGAAGGAAACTACTGACAATTAGAGAGATCTATTGTCTGTCTTATACACAAAGACTTTGGACTCATTAATTCTGCAGGCCTCGTTGATGGGCGGACAGCTACAATTTTGCCTGGTGTGCCTGTCTGTTTATCTATCTGTGAAGTAAAGGTAAAGTATGTTTATTATAGTACCAGATCTCATAAAACAAATAATAGTCTTTAGAAACAATATACATAATGTTTGAAGGTGTGTAGTTAAGACACAATTTGTCAGTCAGCCCTGGAAATAGGACCACAAGCAGGTAACAAACCAGTCATTTTTACACCCGAATTTGCATTTTCCATTTTACCGATTTTCCTTGCCCAACATGTCATTAAAACATCCGAGCAGTTCCTGCTGAGCACAGATATAGTTATGGATATTCTGGACCACACAGTGTCATGCAAAATTTTAAAGTTAAATGTAGCAGAGACATTTTTCCCTAACAAGCTCAGTAACACAGAATCTGAAACTATAGCACAATCACAAAGTAATAGGCATGTGTGATGTGTGTTTAATCATTGTAACTTTTATGCAAAAGTTGCATCTATAATTTTTACCTATACATAACTATCTTCTGCTTTCATTAGATAAGAAATCTAACATATACAACACCTTCAACGTGGGCCACAGAAACCCTGACTTTAAGTTATGAGGCAATCAAGTCCATCTGAACTTAAAATTGAGCACACGTCAGCATTTTCCCATTAAAGGAGGAGTCTTGGGTTTCACGGATGGTAGAATGAATCATTTGGGGAAGCTATATAGGGATTTGTGGCGCTACTGAGGGAAGGCAGGTTTTAGCACTTGAAGTTCAGAAAACTGTTGCACTAGGAAGAAGACAAATTGCAGGGATCAGAAACATGTTTACAGATAAAGCACATAAAGTTGTTGCTTTCAGGTGGATTTACAAATCTGACTATACTGAAAGACATTTAATGTAGGTTTTTGATCCTTTTGCCTGGAAAGATTTGCAGTAGCTGTATATAAGCAAAGTTACTGTGAATCTTTTACTAGCAAAACCAGAGAGGACATAATGTCTCAACATCATCATGTCTTGTTTTGAATAATGATATACAGGAAGCTGTGTAAACACTTTTTTTTGTTAATTATTGGCAGTAAGGGCGAAAGTTGTGAGTACACAGTCACTGTCATTTGTCCATGTCGGCTTTATCGCTTCATGTCACAAAGCAGCCCTACAGGAGCAAAAGCCCTGCCATATGCTGGTGTGCTGTTCAAAGAAGGGTTATTCTGCCATCACGGCGTGTCAGCTCCCCTCTCTCTGCACAGACAACTCAGCAAACGCCCTCCAAAACATGTCCTCAACAGCATGTTTATGGGTCAGTTGATGCATCACAAGTTGAGAGTTTAAAGCATTCAGGAAAAGAATAGATTTTCTTGTTATTGCATCACTCAAATACAATATTAAACTGAACACACGTTATTATGAGATTGTAGTATGGGAAGTGTACCTGCAGGATCAGGCTTTTTTTTTATGTTTGCAGTCCTCTGCTGCCCTAAATAGATCTCGGGCACACAGCTCTGGTTGTCAGCACAGCAGGTCCACTCAACTATTGTCCAAGCCTCATGTTTGCAAGGAGCAGCCAATTAAAAGAAATTTGGCTTCGGTAGTATGGCTTTACAGGGAAAGGAGCTAAAACGGATGGTGGATGGACCAGCAATCTGATAAATAATTATTTTGAATTGTGGGTTATTCACAGCTGTGCTAATGCCATTCTTCCAGAGTTGCTTCATCTGGTGTTTTGATAATGGTGCTAGAGAGCACAGTCCTACTCCCATAAGTGTTAGATTTAAGAAGAAAAACATGGGGCTGGAATGGTCATAATAGGTCCTCTTTAAGTAAACAGCTTTGGAAGGAGTCTGCAGTCCTCATTAAATGAATGCATCTGTTCACTCTCTCACAAGACCAATTAATGCTGGATCTTGCAGTTTCAGTACCATACTGTTGAGAGACTGCTGTGGTCACTTTATTGTAATTGCTGTAGTCTGTCCTGGGCAGGCTCTTTGGTTAATAATTAATGCATGACTGGTTAAATGGCAAACAGATCAAACTATTTTCCAGCATTTTTGTACTCTAACTTAGCACTCAAACTGTTTTTTTTAGTACACATTCAACCATTCACGCATACACTGTTTACAAGAGCACTCATCACACAAGTATTGCAGATGTTTCAGCTGCACATCCAGATCCTGGTCTACCACACCCCAAAAGGTGCTTTGTTTGGACTGAGACCTGGTGACTGTGGAAACCATTTGAGTACAGTGAATTCATTGCCAGGTTTAGGTAAGTAGTTAATAAATGATATGAGCTGTGTGACATGATGTGTTTTCCTGTCATGTCACAGGAAACAGCAATCAGATGGGCACACTGAAAGGTATGGACATGGTCAGCAGCAATGTGGTTTTTATACAGTGTTCCCCCCCATGTTAAACAAACCTAGCTCGGATATGAGCATTAGAGAGCTAACTGAAACCATACCGGTGCAGATTAACAAGGTCCACGTCAGGTTGCAAGGAACGAGGACACTGATGAGAAGAGGGCTACTGGAACACAAAGGCATATGTGGGATGAGAACAAGGCGCTGTTGAAATGCTTCTACCAAGTAACCCCAGCGGAAGGAGTTACACGAAGAAGATGTGGAACCGATGGAATCTTCAATACCCAGCATCCAGACTGACGGCAAAACAACTAGCAGCTCAGTGTTTCAACATTCGGATGAAGCATCTGCTATCACAACTGGAGATCGATGAGGTACAACTCAAATGCTACGACAAGGGGAAGCTAGACATTAGGTCAGGCAACCAGAAATTGGCTACCAAGCCCCAAGTATGACTGAAGGTGTGTTGACTGCCAGAGCAGCTGACCTGAGAGAGATAGGATCGTGGCAATGGTGGAAACCTGGTCCCTCCATGGCCGATTACCAAGACTACGTGAAGTAGCCTCTGAAATTCTACTAGAAGATGTGAATGCAGCATTACAGAAAATCCCTAAACCAGGTGCTAGTAGAGGAAAGACACCCGGAATGGCTAACTGAAAGCTGGATAGTCCTGATCCCCAAGGATGCCCAGAAAGGGACTGGTCCCATCCAACTACCAGCCAATAACCTGCCTCAATACCACATGAAAGCTCCTGTCAGGCATCATAGTGGCTAAGATGAACAGGCACATGGAGCTAGGTGCTCCAATTCGCCCCCAAGCGAGGCGAGTGGATCCTGCAGATCCCAGGAACAACCTCTGATATATATATATGCAAATCATTGGGAGGTGAGATGTGTTTTGATATGTTTTCATATTGATGTGGGCTAACCCTAATATTATTTTTTCTTTATTTGTAAGAATATCAGTTGTACACCATAGACATAGAATTGGTTCCCAGCCAACAAAAGAACATAGTTGATATGTTTAATTAAACTGTATTGTATTTTGCTTTGGCAGTTGGGGGGTAAATTCCAGTTGACATCCTTTTCAGTAGAAAACTTCTGTCGTGAGTATAACGAGTGGAGATCAGCTGCAAATATGGTCAGCGTTCAGGCCAGTGCACCTGTTGGACACTGGCCAGCAAGATCTATACTGTGGGTGGGGGAAGATAACCTGCAATGTTACAGGAGTGTGCGGAGATGAGATAGAGTTTTAAAATGTCTTATGTGTGTACAGTGGTCTTAATCTGACAAATAGTTTTATTTAAAAATGCCACACCATGGAATAACTTCAACATTTCTCTGTTGGTATTATCACTTAAAGCTCTTTAACGCAAAGGATTTGTCATTGCAAGCATTTCACATCGTCCTCTGAGCAGATTGAGTTTGTGTTTGTTTCATGCTGCTTCGTGAATTTCATTTTCCAGTTAAACTGCTGACTTCATGAGAGGCTTTAACTGAAATGGGTTATTTTCATTTAGGCTAATTTTGTGGAACAAGATGATTCAACTTGACATTTCATTACCTCGCACAAGCAATCACAGCAAGGAAAGGTGAAAGGAAGCATGCTCGAGCTGGCAGTGACACTCTGAGATACAAGTCATCTCTTAATAAGTAGGAGCTGCCTGGCTCTAACAGAGGATTCCTCCCAGGTCGAGCTGTGAAGAATGAAGTCATGTAATGTAATATAGGTGTCATGTGGAGACATCAAAGTCGGTGACTTGTGGACCAACTGCTGACAGTAGAATATGGGGTGCTGATGCTCTTTCATTAAGCCAAGGCTGAGAAGAGATGGTGTAAGTATACATCGTCCAAACATCTATATACTGAAACACCTCTGTCCTGTTATTGATGTAACTTTCTTTGACCAAGAATACAGCATTGTGAAATTTCAATTTAGTTAAGACTTCATGGTTGATTTGACAAATATAGCAGCAGCAGGCTTGTAGATAAGTCAAACACTGAGGGTACAAAACTTACAGGGCAAGACATTCCTGAATGGAATAAAAGAATATCCACAAGTAATTATCTCATCTGGCCAAAAGAAAAAAATGTCCTTGCCGCCGCAATTCACAAGCATTGCTATTCCTCCTAGAGTATTGGTTAGATGTTAGTGAATCCTACACACAATGACCAGCTAATGGGTCTTCACAATTTATGCTTAAGGTCAATGTCATATTTGTCAATTTATGACCATATTCTCACATGAATTCCTCCAAGGGTGGTCAGATTTTCTGGATATGACTGTTTGCCAGTCTCCTTGACTTCTCAGTGGAATTATTTCCCATTAGTTTGTGTAATAAAGTCAGTCTAATGTACTTTCCCTTTTTTTCTCAGGGAGTTCCTGGATCCACGAGTTTGATTTTGCTTTCTTTACAAAACCATCCCATTTCTCCGGACCGTGTTTGTGTTTGTGGGTTTCCTCCCAGTCAAACTAACCAACCTACCACAACTATTACCTAATAACGTTCATTCTCTACATGACGCATTACAATAAACTGTAAATTATGATGGATCATGAGTGAGACAAGCTGCTACATCATTGATGTTGTGTTTTTATTTTTACCCAACCCGAATCTGGTAATCTTAAAACCTAATATCATTAGCCCTACACTTATTCCTGCTTTCCCTCTCTTAAAAGAGCTAATGCTGAGGAGTTGCATAGTATTAAGGAATGCCACAACCACTCAAAGGATACCTGAGTGTTTTTATGTCTTGTTTACTGTGTCAGAAATCAAATGTGCAAGCTACTTACTGCTTTTTTTTTAAAGTACAGCTTAAACTGAGGATCGATGTTTCATATTAAATAAAAAGATAATGTTCACAGCAACTGCTTTAAACTGCATAACTGTGTATGCTGTATACTAGAACTGATGGGAGAATTTGGGAGAGTGGGAGATTTGTATTTATTTGTTGTTGTTGTTGTTGTTGATACTACTCAACAGAAGAGGTCAGTATTAAGGCAGAAATTAGATGCAGGTGTCTAAAAAAAGTAAAATCAAATCGTAATCATAAAATCTTATAGTGAGCAATGGACTGCCCCAAATTCTTGTTTTATAGGATTTTCTCCATCTCCTTATGTTGCTGGGGTATTTATTTCTCATAGGCCCAGAAAGTCCAAAATAATCCATTTCTATCACACACACAGTGCACTAGTCAACGAGTTTGTCCCTCTTGCTCTACTTCTTCAGCTGTCGCAAAGGAGCTGGCCAATTTCCCAATTCCCACAGTTAGCCATTTCTTAAATGGACGCCAGCCAGCTGACTATATAATAATCATCCCAGCAGGGTCTTGACAACAGTATGGGGAAGACCTGCTCCAGAATGATCAACTTTCTATGCATTGATCCTGATAGCTCTTTTATTGCCCGTTAGATGACTGCACCTAATCTCTGAAGGGTGTTTACATCGCTGTGCTGACATTTCACGGGAATATCAAATGTCCCATTCAAGCAAAATTTTGCCAATTAGGAGAAAGTATTGTTTTGTAGGATGTGGGTTTTCAACTAAGAGCCTTGAATACAGAGAAAACAATTTTAATAGCCTTCCCATGGAGAGGAAACACTTTGACAGATGTTTGAACAGATGCCCACACAACTAAAACATTTTCTCTCAGTGTGAACGTGTGTGCGTATGTGTGTGTGTGTGTGTGTCTGTGTTTGTGTGTGCAAAAGCTAATGTTGGAGAGTAGTATACTACTCTAATTAAAATAATAGTTTATCTTCATTTTTTAAGTATCTCTCTGGTAGTCTAACTATTCATATTTGCATAGTCATTCAAGAAGCAGAAATATTTTCCATTTTTATGACTACTGAGACTTGCATATGCGGCTTTATAAAAAGGGGAAAGCAATATTTGGCTATAGTAGTAAATGGGCAATTTGAGAAATTCTGCCTGGTGCACTACCCTCCAAAAGGATAGAAATTAACCAAAGGTGACGTTCCTGCGCTCCCTTATGAACAGTGTAGAATGTTATTCTATTTTTATTTATGTGTAAAACTTAAAAAGTAGCACAAAGCACAAAGATTGCAAATACTTTAAAAAAGCTGTTTCTATGAAAGCATCTCTCTGTGACTTGTCTCCTCAAAATGTTATTACCAGCAGCTGATACTATCTTCCTCCAACATTTTGACATCCCACTCTTTGATCTCCATCCTGGCAGGTACAATCCAGACACAGACAGCTGGAGTACAGATGTAGCACCCTTGAACAACCCCCAGAGTGCAGTGTGTCTGGTGGCAATGGACAGATACCTGTATGCCATTGGAGGACATGATGGCATTACTTTCATAAGTACTATAGAGAGGTACTTTATCATAAGTGCAAACTAAAGGTCAATATCTTACAAAATGAACTATCATTCCAGTTTGTGCAGACTGTAAACAAACGAGACTGTTTTAAAGAGCTCTCACTGAAATGAAAGGTCTCTCTTTAGTTTTTAAAAAGAAAATAAATATGTATCTTCCATTGCTAATACTCAGTCTTCTACTGTGTTTAGTTTACTGTCCAAGTATGAAACTTTTTTGTGCTATGAAAAAAATTATTCTATAAATGTAGCTAAAACTAATCTAATAATTTTATCATTTCCCTGACATCTTACATTAATTTGGTGACAAGCTGAAGAGGCTGACTCAGAGGAAGGAACAAAGAATTCAAGCGGCACGAAAATATCAGTGACTGACAGATCACTTGCTAAAACAATAACCTTTGTTTTGTTGTTATAAATATGATACAAGAAATGAACAAATGGACCAATCGGGTACCGGTGGTGACAAGAAAAACCAGAGCTGTGGCTGCTGTGCTGGAAGGTTACCTTTATGTAATGGGAGGGAGTGATGGTGAAAGGACTCAGGTGTGCGATGCTATTGCAAAAGACTATCTTTGGCCTAAACCTCACAGATACTGATTACATCAACAGGATAAAAGGCTGAAATTGAATCTTATGCCTAACTTCAATAAGGAAAATCTGTACTCACTCACCTGCATTCATCCCCGGCTGTTTGGTTAGTAGTCAATTCTTTACGTCACTTCCACTCACCCACATTCTCAAACTCAATACTAACATCATTACTGTACAGTCGTGGCCAAAAGTTTTGAGAATTACATAAATATCAGTTTTCACAAAGTTTGCTGCTAAACTGCGTTTAGATCTGTGTTTCAGTTGTTTCTGTGATGTACTGAAATATAATTACAAGCACTTCATACGTTTCAAAGGCGTTTATCGACAATTACGTTACATGTATGCAAAGAGTCAGTATTTGCAGTGTTGGCCCTTCTTTTTCAGGACCTCTGCAATTCGACTGGGCATGCTCTCAATCAACTTCTGGGCCAAATCCTGACTGATAGCAACCCATTCTTTCATAATCACTTCTTGGAGTTTGTCAGAATTAGTGGGTTTTTGTTTGTCCACCCACCTCTTGAGGATTGACCACAAGTTCTCAATGGGATTAAGATCTGGGGAGTTTCCAGGCCATGGACCCAAAATTTCAACGTTTCGGTCCCCGAGCCACTTGGTTATGACTTTTGCCTTATGGCACGGTGCTCCATCATGCTGGAAAATCCATTGTTCTTCACCAAACTGTTGTTGAATTGTTGGAAGAAGTTGCTGTTGGAGGGTGTTTTGGTACCATTCTTTATTCATGGCTGTTTTGGGGCAAAATTGTGAGTGAGCCCACTCCCTTGGATGAGAAGCAACCCCACACATGAATGGTCTCAGGATGCTTTACTGTTGGCATGACACAGGACTGATGGTAGCGCTCACCTTTTCTTCTCCGGACAAGCCTTTTTCCAGATGCCCCAAACAATCGGAAAGCGGCTTCATCGGAGAAAGATCAGTCTGTCCCTGATGTTTTTTTTGGAGAGAAGTGGCTTCTTTGCTGCCCTTCTTGACACCAGGCCATCTTCCAAAAGTCTTCGCCTCACTGTGCGTG
>VOQK01019871.1:4538-20644 GCA_015052645.1 Benitochromis conjunctus
GCAAAACACATCTTTCAAAAGCTATTGAAATGACACTAAACTTTAGGATTCATGAATATACAAACAAATGAGAACTAGTACATCTTTGTAAATATTAACCAATACTGCCGGCAGTCTATACGTCTAATAAAAATGTTACTTGCCCTCAGGAACAGTATAATCCCTTAAAAAATAGACAACTCAAATGATAAGACATTAAATGAAAAATACAGCACCTATAAATAAGCGGAATAAAAACCAAACTATAAATGCAAAATAGCAATAAAACCAAGCTACAGTAAATCATAGTATTACACTACTTTGTGAGAAGATTAATGTAATGGTAACGCATCAAACAGCTTAAAGAAGGGTGTCAGTTGTGCACTAGTAGTGTGTGCAAGATACGAAATATGACCCCACTCATTGGAAACACTGAACACTCGAGTCTCACGCACGCTTTGTGCACACGCATGTATTGACGGGCATGCGTGCACATGCACCCACGCAAACTCTCACGCGCACACACAAACAAGGGGGAGGCAGTGGGCTGACAGGCACTGAGGGCTTGTGTGGGACAGGGAGGAGGTGATATGCCTTGTAATTTGTAGTGTATACAGTAGAATTCAATGCAAAAAAGACTTACATCCCTGGATACAGGAGAGACTGGAGGAGAGTGGTAACTACTCACACCAGGGTTGGGGCGAATTCACCAGCAGCAGTTTCTGCACGCTGCAATTCATTTGCTTAAAAACAACAATACCCATTTTCAGTCAAGAAATTCATTATTGACAAATCGATCAATCGGTCCAATTCTGAGTGAACTGACCTCAACCCTGACTTACATGCAGGCAAATAACATATGCACACAGACACACACGTACACACACTCTTCCTGATTTGGCCTATAAAAAGATGTGTGTTTGTGAACAGAGAAAATTTTGTCGGCGGTGCGGACACACGCACGCACGCACGCACGCACGCACGCACGCACGCAGACACACAAACAAACACACCCACCCAGCAGGTCCAGTGCTGGGCAAAGTTGTGACGTGCACAACCTAAAACAACGAGAGACACGTATAGTATCACCATGTCAGACAGCTACAGTACTACGTGAATTCATCGTGTTGTATGTCAACAATGCAACATTATTCCATTCTAAGGTTGTTGTTTGTTTGTTTGTTTTAAACAGGAAATTGTTATTCGTGTATTTTCTGTTCTTATTTTGTACTAATTAAAAATGCTTCCTAAAATTCCCTATTTTTGTACTCTTTAGAGTCAATAGACTGTGCAATCTCTTATTGGCAACCAAATTGCAATATTTAAAAACGAAACAAAGAAAAAACACAGATCATCCTTCATCCTAAAAAAGAAGGGGTTAAAGGAGGCAAAAAGAGGGTTCTTTCCTTCCTTCCTTCCTCTTCAGATGAGTGTGTGTATTTTGTGAGGAATTACACATCCTTCTGGCCATCACATGGCTGTCAGCAGGATAGGATATGGGACACAACAGGTCAAAGTTCATCGTTCTTACACCAGTAACCATGGCAGCTCAGCCAGCAGGCCTTCAACTACCCTCTTAAGAGTGTAGGAGTGAGATTAAAAAAAGAAAACATGCTGCCATTGAGAAGAGAATACACATACACACACACACACCCCATTTCTTTTTTTTTTCCCTCCTTTTTTTCTGGGTGTGTACACACTCTCGCACACGCACACACAGGTGCACACTGACACAACCCCTAACATACAAACACACGCACACACACGCAGTGAGTGAAAAAGGCAAAGGGTTTGTAACAGTCACTCTACAGTGTGAAAAATGAGGCATCTCACTGAGTGAGGGGAGGTTTGTGGACACTTGGGAGGTGAGAAGAAGAGCGGAAAAAAATCTCCTTTAAGAAAGTGAGAGTTCTTGTAAGAGAGTTCCTGTCTCTATCTATCATCTATCAGTGTCTATCACTGTGACAGCTGCTGTGTCAGGCCTTGCCTGTGTTACTGAGTCCAGGTTTCAACCCCAGCTGTGGGTCAGACCCCAGCTCAGGACTAACCAGTCTGGTGCACCAGTGGCTGGTGATAGGGGGAGGTACAGCAGGGCCAGAGGCCAGCAGGACGGCTAAGTGCTTTTCTCAGTACAAAAACAAAACTCAGTTTTTAAAAACAAAAACAAAAAACAGGAGAAACAATTAAGTTCTCTTATTTTGTTCTTCTATGTATTCAGTAAATCTTCTTTTTAAGGGTTTTGCCAACCACTCTTTGTTTCTTTCCTCTTTTTGGAAAGCTTCTATGTAATAAAAATGGCTGCTGAGCTTGACTTTGGCTGTGTCCACTCTCCAACTGGAACAGAGCAGGAGGGGTCCAAGGTTAGAGGTCGTGAGGTTATGAGACGAGAAGGATGAAGGATGATCAGGGGGGAGCTAGAACTCCCACTCTGAGGGATCCTCTTTGCTGGCAGCCTTCTCCAGCCTGTGGATGATGTTATTGAGATTGGCTGCTTTCTTCTTGCGCAGATTGTTGTCCCTGGGGTTCCTGGCAGGGCCAGAGGCTGGGATGTTAGTACTAGAGGCAGAGCTACTGGAGGATGCCTCTGTGAGGCTGAAAAGCCCCAGTCCACCCTGTCCACCGCTGGAGCCCGGCCCGGCCAAGCCTGTGGTGGTGCAGTCTAACTGGGCAGGGGAATTATTAGAGCCCCCTGCCTCAGACTCAGCCTCCATGTCGTGGTCTTTGCATGCTCCTCTGTGATCCTCCAGGCCAATGCCCAGAGACTGGCGTGTCTCCACTGTGCCCTCAGATTCCGTCCCATCGCAGCTGTCCCCTTCTCCTGATTTGGACCCACGGAGGGAAGGCGATCCCGCTTCGCTGCCGGGCCCTACCCCTCCAGCTGCCTGGATCTCCTCTATGAAGAGCTCTCGCCGGATACGTGACCTAAGAGGGAAACATGAGTTCAGTCACGCTACTTAAATCCTGAAATTCAATTTGTGGAATACAATATGCTTTACCAATGTCAAAATATTTTCGATGAACAGGGAATAGCTTACGCATGTGGACTTTTCACTAACAAGGGAACAAAAACACAATGTGCGGCAGAGTCATACGCAAAGATTTAGACAATTAATTTATCCGCAGATAAAGTCAAGACGAACCCACTAATGTATTTCAATAAAATGAGGAATTTGAAGCAACAGAAGTACTATTCATAAAGACATTAGATCCTTATTGTGTTAACTTCATGTAAAATGTATCAAATCCATCTGAGAGCAGCTAATAAATGAAAGAATTCAGCAGGAGTGCATCTTTTTTTCTTCTAAACACTGACCTGTAGTTATGGAACCAGTTGATAACAGTACTGGTCTTTAGGTTGAGCTGGGAGGCCAGCTCCTCAATGGTTTTGGGGGAGGGATAGGGCTTCTGCTGATAAGCCTTTTTTAGGGCCTCCTTCTCCTCAGGGCCCAGCACCACCCTGGGCTTCTTCAGCTGCTGCTGCCCTGGGCTCTGGGAGCCCTGCATGTACTCTGACCCCACCAAGCCTCCGTCCACAGAATGGCCATCACTCAAGGAGCTCAGCCGCCTCTTCATGTAAGCTGGACAGGGACACACGGGAAAGCGGAAGAAATCGGTCATCCAGTGAATACATTTATAAATCTATGAATGAATGGGAGTTAAAGTGATAAAGCTGGTAACAGTAGGAAAACCACAGGTGCTGAATACAGTGCATAACAGAGACATTTCAATACAAGTGAAGGATTAAAATGTAAAAAAAATGCGTATATAGCTGTACCACGTGACATTTAAGCACTTATATAAAATGTACTGAATTAACATATAAAGAGAGCAGAGCAGCAGAGAGGTGGGATCTCAGCTGGAACATACACAGGTAAAAGATTTGTCAGCAAGGCTCACCGTTCAATAAGAAAACACTGATTGCCTTTGAATTTCCGCTGTTAATGTGTAATTGTGTTTCCATCAAAAGCACTGAGGCAGGAGATGTAGTCTCTCTTCTTGACAAAAACAACTATTACTGAGCTCTGAATCAGCTGCAGTTGAGCCAAGTTCAATGCAGATGATCAGGATGATGACAAAGACCTGGAGTAATAAAGATGCTCTGTTTTCATACAACATAACAGGTCTGACAACTAACGCCGCCAGTCTCCTAATCAGCCACTAGGTGGTGCTCTCGTCTTTCTCACCAGATCAAACAATGAACGCATCTCTTCCATTTTACAGCAAACAAGCAGCACCGTTCACTTGGGGCACCAGCAACTGAAAATGAACAGCTCATGGCAGCTTCGTATGAGGTTGACATTTTCCCAACCCCAATACATGCTGCCAGATACATTAGTGTTGCAGGGAAAAGGCCCTCAGAGCAAGGTTAGAGCGCTCTCAAAGTTGTGTGCCGCCTCGCAGGCTTGCACCACAAGGGTGAGAGGTCAAATGTGGTAACTCTGGACTAGGTCCATGTCTTTCCTCTGGGCTCTGCTGGTAGCCAGAACTATTGCCCATTGCTATTTGGATGCATTACTCTTGGTCAATAATCTAACATGAAGCTGAATGTAGTGCAACCCCACCAGTCCAAACCCCCGACCACACAGGCGTAAGGTCAGTTGTGTTTTTCGCCCTTGTGTGTAGTTTGTGATATCAGCAGGGTAAGCTGATCCTGGGTGGCTGTGCCCACTGGCAGGTTCAAATATCCATACCCTGTTTGCTTCAAGTGGGCAGTGCGGGGTCACTGTGAGGCAGTGAGGGAGGGATGTGAAGCAGGCCTATTGGGGGTTCCTAAACGTATCTTACTGACAGAAAAGAGTGCAGGATGATGGAGTGATGGAGCGGGCAATGGGCTCATACATGATAAAAATACGAGCTTATAGACACTGATGATTATTATGTTGATGACGATGATGAAGAGTAGTGCTGATGACTGTGAGTAAGCAGGCCCCCGGCAGTCCCCTAGCTGTCACATTGAATACAGTACATGATGTCTGCAGTCCTGATTGGTACTGACATCACACCAAGATGACTGTGATCTGCACAACATGCTCTGCTGTCCTGCACAAAGGATATTGTGTGCAGATGTGCATGTGTAATTCAAAGGCTGCTGCTTGTGTGTGTATGGGTTTTTTTGCTTTGTTTTGTGTGAGCATATTTCTCAAATAAATGCATGCTTAAGCACAAAACATGGAAGTTTTTCTGAGCCTTTCGATTATTATTTCTGACAGCATGCTGTGCTGTATATAGGTTATGCATCTATTTCTACTCATTGAGCTTTTTGTTACACACACACACACACACACACCTTTCTTCTCCAGGCGTTTCATGTCCATAAGTTTCTCCACGCTGTGCGGGTCCTGGAGCCAGAGCTGCATGCGGACAAAGGGCTCCCTGCCCTTCAGGCTCAACTTGTGCCAGGGTTTAGGCCTGGCCAGCAGGTCTGAGACAGAACCCTGAGTCAGACCCAGGATAGTCTCCCCAAACAGACGCTGACCTGGTTTGGAGAAAGAAAGTAGAACCAGTTAAACTACACAGAAAAGTAAAACACCACAATTTAGCATAAGATCAAAAAACAACACAAAACAAAAAAAATATGGTCTTACCCAGGTTATTATCAGTTAGCACCTCCTTAACCTTCTTGGTGATGGCATAGGTATCAAGCTCAGGAGACATTGCAACCATCTCCTGGATGCTCAGACCCGAGTGACCTGGTAGAGGCAGCGGGGTGCCGGGCTGAGACTCCCCACCTGAAGGATCCTCAGACGGAGGTTTGAGACTGGAGGACTGTGACGCAAGTGGGTCCCCAGTGAGACCATTGACAGATTCTTCAGCTGAACTGAGGGGGGACTCTGGAGCGGGGCTGCAGCTTGCTGATGTCTTGGGAGTACCCTCTGCTCGAGGACGACACACAGAATGAGAAAGATCGCACAGGTTAGATGACATGTAACTATGTGAGGCGACACAAGTTTCATCTCCTCTCCCTGCTGAGTTCAGGAGGGACTTCAGTCAAATTACATCGACTAATTTAACTCCTGTTGAACAAACAGCAAAGGTGCTTAAGTTTTCAGTTTGAAGCCTTTTTGGCTTCCTCCTCCTATTCCTTCATCTCCCTGTCTCTGTCTGTGTAGTGCCGCTGTGCAGCTCAGCAGGCTGGAAGAGAGCAGTCATGAGGAGCTGTCAGTGTACATTAGCTGCTGTTTACACCCCCAGAGAGAAAAAGAGACACACACGTGCGTGCACGCACACGCACGCACACATGCGTGCAGACACACACATGCAGAGCTGCCATCTGGCGCTGCAACACTAACTTGTCTATGACATGACAAACCAGCAGCTTGCTGGCTGACACTGCCACAGCACTGGGGATGTTGGGTGGGGGGAGGGGATGGTGGGAGAAGTGAGCGGGGGGTGGAAGCAAGAAGAACGAGGGGGATGATGAGGAGGAGGGTGGGTAGGGTGAGTGACAGACTGACAGTAACAACTAGCCACTAGCTCTAATCAGGCTTTCACAGTAGCGTTCCAGCATAATATATGGTGTGTGTCGGTGTGAGTATTTGCATGTGATTTGTTTACCTTGGTTCTGAGTCTGCTGGATGTGTGCGTTTTGCCCCTGGTCTCCGTTGAGCCAAGGCTGCATGCGGAGGTACGCCTCTCTGCTCCTCTGGTTCAACTTGTTCCACGGTTTGTGTCGAGACAGACTGTCGGTCAGTATACCCTAAACCCCACGGAGGGAGAAGAGTTCAGACGTGCAACCATTGGACAGTCAAAGCAAAGCCATGAAACTCTGGAACTGCCCCTGAGCCTCACCTCTTTAGAGTCCTCCTGATTGTGGTTCTCTTCTCCTGTCTGGCTGGACATGGTCCTTCGAGGATCCGTCTGCATGTTGCTCCACCACTGCTCTCTCCAGTAACCTGCTCCTCCGGCACTTCCGGAGCGGGACAGTCCCTCTGAGCTCCGGCCCATCCCGAGAGCTCCGTCAACAGACATGTCGACCCCCGAAGAGCCGCGGCCCTCTCTCTTCATGCTGGAGCTAAAGTCCAGAATTGGAGACGGGGATGAGGGCGAGGACAAGAGGGAGCTGGGAGGTTTCTTGAGGGAAAGGGCCAGGGGGTTGTAAGGAGGGAGTGGGGCGGTAAGAGATGAGCTCAGGATGTCCCTATGTGATAGTGACGCTGATGATGAAGAGGAAGATGAGGCTTTAAGGATGGGCTCCAGTGCAGCCTGTTGGGCCTCCATCTCCCTGCGAGCTTGTTCTAAGATGGAGCGGATGGCTTCGTCTGATCCGCTCCCCCCTCCGCTTCCTATTCCACCTCCACCTCCCCCTTTCAGTCCTGCGTAGGACGGTTGAGCATGAGACAAGTCTACAGAGAGGAGAAAAACAGCCTTCATTAAAGACACAGCCATCATGGGCACCTTAAATGTCCTGGAGAAGACAGGGGGGGGGGGAATTAATAAATAACTCCAACTTACCAGCTTTCTGCACCTGCAGCTCTCTTTTGGCCTGCTCCAGAATGGACTTGATAGCTTCATCAGAACCTGCCTCTGGGGTGCGCACACGAGCGGTGATGTTACCTGGAAGGAGAGGATGAGGGAATGGGAGGAGACGGAATACCTCGTCAGATTAAAACGCTGGGAATACTAACAGGACAGATAAAGAGGAGACGCTGATGGAACCTACGAGGACGTCGAATAATTACACCATAGCACAGCACAAAGAACAACATTCCCACCACTGAGCTTCAAGGCAACTACACTGGAGGGATTGTCATAATTTCTCAGATCCCTTCGGAGCTTACACATGCACACGTGCTGCAGGGTTCGTATAGTAAATACTCCCCGCAGAATAACAACTACCAATAAAATCCCTAAATACACATGCTGGCTTTTCCTTTGACGCAAGTCACTGAAACTGTGCGGTTACCTTCAAGGCACATTTATATCTGTATGCCGGCCCGCAATTAATATATGGCGACATAGGCACACACAACACAGAAACATCCCAACACAAACATGCCACACAGACAGAACGTGCTAGAATCTCTGTGTGTGAAGGGGACAGACCTGTGTGTGAAGCTGTATCGGAGAGGGTTCTCCGCTTCGGAGCGTCCTGAAACACTCGGCTAAGCTGGGGCTGGCCTGAGCCCTCTGTTAAAAACAATATACCACACACTATGTTACAGCACTTGTGTGTTTTTTCCTTTTACAGCTAGACTAAATGGTGCCTTACAATGCTCTGCAAACATAATAAGTGTCTGTTCCATCCAATGCACATTATATAGTACCATAAATGCATTGATCTTAACCATCTGTGGCCCAAGTAGGATTCAAACTTCTACCTCCAACAGTAACATTAAAGCCACCACAGAGACGGCCTTGTGGTAGGTTTCAAACATGGTAATACTAAGATGAACCGTCTATGACTCGCTGGCAAATTGTGTTATATTTTTTATGTGCCTCTGAGACCGACTTCAATCAGCAATGTCTTGATGCGTTAAGAAAGGCAAGCTCAGGCTAATCGAATCTACCCGTAGTTAACAGTACCCCTGCCTTTCTCCTAGTTCCCACCGATCAATACTATTGATGTGTGAAAGGTTTCTGTATTGACCACGATAGCAAGGAGAAGCTCTTGGGATCAGTGCGTGACTAGGAGCTCATTCAGAAAACACAGGTGTGGCACAGAATGGGAGTTAGGAAAGAGAAAGAAAAATAAAAAAGCTAGTCCATATTGACAAGCTAATCAATTGCTCTGTGCAGGGCTTTACATACACACACACAACATGCAAGACACACACACACACACTCCCCTACGCGCAGACAACAATACAGGAACGCAGACTCACCTCTCTGCCGTCCCTGGATGCTGCGCAGAGCGAGGATGTTCTGCTCATCGGCGAGGAACTGCCTCATCTTGTGGAACGGCTCCTTCCCCCTGATGGTTAGCTTGTTCCACGGCTTTGGTCTGGCCAGGATCTCGCTGACTGATCCCTGGGACAGTCCCAGCACATAATGACCAAACACACGCTGACCAATGTTGTGCTTGATCAGCTGCTCTTTCACTTGCCGAGCAATCTCCGCTGTGTCCATGTCCTCCCCGTCCAAAACACTTCCTGTATTAGCATCAGAGTGGCTTGGTGATGGGGAGGGGGCGCTGCCAGCTGTACTGCTCCCATTAACAGGAGCCATGTCAGGGCTGGCTGGAGGTGGCTGGGGGCTGCTGGCTGCCAGAGGGATGGCAGCAGACCCTGAGCCAGGGGTGGAGGTAGGGATGGAGCTGAGGGTTGGCGTGAAGGGGGTGAACAGTAGAGCCCCACTGGGGATTCCAGAGGACTCCTGCAAGGCTTTTGAGTAGAAGGTCTGGAGCAGCTGCCGCTGAATCAAGGAGTTCAAAGCCATCTTACCACCCACCAGAGGGAAGACGGGGGAGTAGAAGTCCTGTCCAATGCCCGTAGGAGCGAAAGGGAGTGTTTCACTGCTGCTGCTGCTGCTGGTGGTGGTCGTGGCAGTGTTGAGGGGGTCCGTGTGAGTGCGAGACAGGGGGAGCTGTGAGGAGGACGGAAGAGAGGGAGGGGGAGGAGGGGGTGAGGAAGAGGGGTCGCTTGGCGCGGTCTCCTCCTTCGTTGTGGACTCTTCTGTCCCTTTTCGCCCGGCTGACCCTACAAGAAAGGTCAGACACACCATGCATTATGGGGGGAGTCAACAAAAAAGGGGTTCCAAAACGAGAGAGAAAAAATAAAATAACAAATGTTGAAAGTTATCTTAATCAAGTCTTTTTCAAATTAGTGAACTCTGTTTTCCTTTTTTGCCAACCCCCCCAGGCAAGTGCCCATGCATTTGTGATTTCAACCTTTCTTGTAAGCCACAGCCTGGAGGGAAAAAAAAAGGACAAACAAAACAATTGACACTGTGCCACTTAGGCAGATTAGCTTGGCCCAGGGCTCAGTCTCTTTTTCCCTCTCTCTCTGTGTTGCAGGCAAAGCAGAAGTAACTGGACAGAGCAAGATGATGTCCTTAGATAGCCAATACACCAAGTCCTCTTCCATGCTGCTGCAGTGTGTTCTTACACACCGATTTATTCCATTGTAGATGCAGTAACATAGCTTTTAGTCCATAAAAATACATCCAGGTAAAAAGAAATAAATAAATAAATAAATAAAACTTCTGAAATTAGTTTGGCTTAACAGAAAAATGACGCATGTCACCACAAGACAGACTGCACAGCTCTGCTGACTCAAAACAAAGGCCCCAGGCTGCTTGTTTCCTAAAGAGTTCGACTGAATACATTTTTATATTCACCGGAACAAATACAGACAAAAAAAATATATTTTCTCAGTCTTGTAACTACTAGAACCCATCTTGATAATAATCGCTGGGAGAAATATTATTCTAATGCATAACCATTGAGACTTAACATGATTGAGTAAGACAGTAAGCTCCTCTCACTGTGAATGTTAATCAATTCAAAGCTATTCAGCTATTCATGCCTAAAGCCATGACATTTCAAACCCATAAACACTGTTGCAGAGGGCAAGAGTCCTAATGTCGGGGGCATTGCACGTCGTCCTCGTTCTTGTGTAATGCGGCTCCGTTACCGTTCAGGTTGACCTCCTGCTGGGGTATTTACAAAACACCAAAGATGCCTTTTCCTCCCTTCTGTGAAGAGCGGGACTACACCAGCAACATTTCCAAACCATGATAAACTTTTGCATGACTTTTACATTTATTTTTTTTTTCAACCAATGAACCTGTACATGTGGGTTGCTGTGGTGCAAATAATTCCGCAAACATTACGAGTAAAGTATTCTCAGAGAAAGACGATCTATATGCACACAAGCTTGTATGCACTTCCTTGACGACTGTAACTGCAGCTAAAACCTCATAATCTTCTTTGACCTTCTCTCGTTTTTTTGTTTTGTTTTGTGAATGCAGTTTGTCCGGTGTCGATGAACCCGATCCTTACAGCAACACAAGACTTACCGCTCAGCTCGGTGTTGGCGATGCGCAAAGCGGCGCTCTCCGATTGAAGACTTCGGTTCCTCTCCAGTAACAGCACCTCCAGGGGTTTGGATGAGTCCTGGCAGAAAGGAGATCAAGAACAGAGGGTGGGGGGGGAATTAAAGTTTTTGACACAGCTTTTCTCCAGCCTCTCCTCTCAGATGGTTATGTTTCCTGATCTAGTTGTGCAGTTTTTGCTTTGTCTACAGTCTGCTGCTTAGTCTTACCTGCACAGAGTCAGATGCTCCAAACTCCATAGCCTTGAGGATACTGAGAAAAGAGGGAAGAAAAAAGCAAGCATGAAAATAAAAAACACCAAATGTACACAAACACACAGCATGCTAACTTTTCTGTCTTTTGTTTTAATGACAAAGAGCGAGACTGATGATACTAAACTGCAAACACAAAGGCTTTGCCTACGTAAGGGCGCCCAACTGAGTTAAATGAAGACACATCTTCTGTTTGCTGCACGTGTCTAAAGACATCAGACACGTGCAATTAACAGATCTGTATAGGACACTCAAACAGACACACAGATGCCTGTGTTCACTCCTCACCTCAACTCCTTCTTCACCTCCTCATAGTCAGCTTGCTTCTGCAGCTTCTCCTCCAGTTCCTACACATTACAAAGAGCCAACAACGAGGCAATTAAAACAATAATAAAACCAACCCTTGGATCTCAGTAGATCCTGCGTTTCTATTAGTTACCTAACTCTACACAACGAAGGATGTAAACTGGTGAATAGGGTTAAGCAAACAGGAAAAAGACAAGCCACATAAGTATTACTATTATAAATGAAAAGTTAAAATGTGGATGTGTGTTGTGTTGGTACCTTGAGAACTTCGGATTTGCTGCTAAGCTGCTGTTCCAGCTGTGAGATCTGGAAGCTGGTGGTCTCTCTGAGTTTGGTCAGGCTGGCCTGCAGTCTCTGCACATCTTCCACCAGCTGGGCAGTCTCCCTTTCTTTGGCCCTGAGCTCCGCCTCCAGATTTGAATGGGACGCCACCTCTTCCGACTGTTCCTAAAGTCCAAATAGTTTAGCAGTTTAATTGACTAAGACTCCAGCCACATGCAGTCTCAAGTTATATCGAATTAATAATTTCATCAGTAGATGTTCTGTGTCAAACAAAGCTGATCAATATTGATTATCTTGTCAAAAGGCTTACTTCTTCAGATTAATAGTCAGAGATAATGCCATCAATCATAATCACCTCCTACCAAAGGAAAGCAGATAGCTTTGGTGGAACAGTTGTAGTTGTAAGCTAACCAAGTCCCATGTCTGCAATCTATTGGTTAAATCCAATAAATCAGTTAATCCATATACCAATCACATCTTACTTCTTAAGGAAGCTTAGCTGGTCACTCCAGCATCTGACCTTTAATACCAGTGACTACAGTCCATCCATAAAGTGAGGCTTAAAGCTACAGTCACTAGGGAGACCGCGGCACAACAACAATTAATCTCGGTGCTTTGGAAATGGTTGCTTCAAAGATGGAGACCAGGTCTGCCACCACTCGCAGTCAGCTGCCATCTTCAAAGCAACTTTGCATTAAGATGGTGATAAAAAGGCAAAAAGACTGAGTCTCGCTGTGATCAATGTGCAACTGAATGGGTCGATTTGGCAATTATATAAAATCAGTTTTTGATAAAATAATGATTAACTGTGGCAAATCTATTGGCGTCTACATACAAAGAAATTCACATTCACTACTCATAATCAGAGTTTAGTTAAAAGCTCATGGTTTTGTAATAGAAATGAAAAAAATCCTCCACAAATAATGATGTAGTTGCTGCAAGACAGTGATTTAACTGCAAAATGATGCGCAACCTAACTTTTATACAGAAAGATAATCGATGAGTTGTATTCATCGGCACACGCTCGCTCAGACTACCAACACATTGCAATCAATCTGTCTGTGTTTAAAAATTAAATTGCAATTGCAAACCTTCACCAATCTGTCAGAGTGAGGGCAGTCGGTCCGAGCTGTGTGTTTGGAGACAGGCTGTCTCCCACAGGGCGATCTGTGCAATCGCCTTGCGATCAAAAGTGGTCTGCTAAAGGTCGATGGTGTTGCATGCTCAACCTCTGGATGATCAGTTTGTTCCAGCAACTACTTGCAAAAGATTTATTGAAATCACTAAGCAACCACCTATTTTTCCTAGTGGCAAAGAGGTTGCCACCCTATTTTTACTCTAGTGTGACTGAGCCATTAATCAGTCTGTCAGTGTAGCATAAAAAGGCCAAGCTCATCTTTAGCCTATCAATCCAGTGAATGAGCGAAACGTGTTACCGTGTTTGGGTCAGCCTTGGCCGGGCTGCTGAGCTGCTGGGATTGGTTGCTCAAGGACAGCTGCTCTCTGAGTGACTCTGCCTCTCTCTGAGCTGCTTCTGCTCGCTGGAAAGAAAAAAGAAAAGGAGAACCGTTCAAGGAAAATCCTGTGTCGCTGGTTCCTGCAGTTAAAACACTATTAATCTAAAGTTTAACGCAGATCAGTTCTGTGTTAGTTCAGGGTTAATTTTAATGTACAGTCTTTCCCATTTTCCCTACTCAACCTGTCTCATTTTTTCCACTAGTCCTGGAGAAAAAATTAAAGAGCTATTAAACACGTCCTTCGAGACAGGCAAAATGGGAATAGAGAGCCCAAGAAAGCGGGAATAAACGTTTTTGTTCAAAAGCAAAACTCCTCCCCTTTTACTCCATTTAAAATCTGTCAAATCGGTGACCGCTGGAGGATGTGCTCATTGACAGCAAAGACGTTTGTGAAGGAGAGGAGTACAATACTGAATGCAAAACACTAGCAATCAAACTGAAAGTTTTTCAGTACACAATCTTCTATCAGTCAACTGCACTTTTTATTTAGAAAGGGAATCAGCCCCTTTCAGCGTAAACAATGATATACTTCAGAGTGGAGGAGGGCTGGAAATGCGATGTACAAATGTAGGATGACAACCAAGAGCGAACATTTCCTTAATTAAAAATTTCAAGTTATTCCTGAGCATTGAGATGACACCCGCTGCCTGGTGTTTACTGTGAAAGTGCCGTGCTCCAGTAGGGAATCATCTACAACACCGGCCAACTTGCCATCATTAGGAGTTACAGGGAGCCGATTCCACAGTGTTCCTAATTGCAACCATATTGAGAGCTGTTATTGACTGGGTGGGAGTTGGACTGCTAGTTGCAAAAGAAAATCCTGTTTTCCATTTTCTTCTTATAAAAGCATATAAAAAGTCTGTGACTGAGCTGGAGGCCATGCTGTCATCCTCTGTAAACCTCAAATCAGAAGTGTGAATAGAGTGTGAGTTTGTGTGTGCGGCATTATAGTCGGAGCGTTAACCTTTAGGCTAATATTAACATTACATGCCTATGCTACCCCTTTAACCACAAATCATACTCTTGGGCTAATAATGAAAGTTAACAACAATGACATTAACAGATACCACAGGAATATTTACAACACGAGGGCAGAGGGCAGACCAGGGGGCTTATTTCAGCTGGATGGGTTTAGTAGGTGTGTAATAAACAAGCAAAGGCAACAGCAACCCTCGCAGTGATAAGCAAGCCACATCTCATGGATTCTCAATAGACAGGAATATTTTGGTATTTTAAGGTCTATTTTTCATATCAACAAACCCACAAAAAAAAGAATGAAGAAAAAAAAGATTCTCAGCAACAGGCCCACGTGCACAGTTTCTTTAAAAAGCAAAACAAAATCCAAAAAACTATGCCCACTGTGACGTTAATCAAACCAAAGCACACTGTGCAAGTGTACTGAGTATAATAGCTTATTATATATAATATTTACACAGCAAAGTGCTTCACAGATTGGATAAAACCACACATTAAATATGTTTCAATACCCCCGACTTACACACATTCAAGCATATGATCTTAAACACACCAATATAAAAACAATGGTGTGACCAATATCATAAAGTAAAGCGCGAATATTTAAGAAAAAGTTAACCCATGAAATGAGAAACCACAGATTTCTGAAGGATGTCGGGAACAATAAGGAATCCTGCTCCAAAGTTTAGTTGCCAAAACCTCAAAGGCTGAATTTAAAGTAAACGGTTAATCAGAGATCGACTGCTGTCACAAAACTCAAAATAAACAGCAGAACCGAGGCCATGCAGGACTTTGTATGCGATTCATTAAATTCGATTCAAATGAACACTAAACCTCACTGCAATTAACACGCAGGGGTGTCAAACACAAGGCTCGGGTGCCACAATCAGCCCGGCAAAGACTCCAATCTGGACCAATTTAACTTTTAACTGTATTTTCATAAGTTTTACAGCTTCTACCTCCCCCACTGCCATTCGTATTAAACCAAAGTAAGAGATAAACAACTAAAGGACAGAAAGCCCCCTTAGACTAAGTTTCTTTTGACAAAGTTTCTTTTTTCAAGATGGCTCCACAATAAAATAAAATGATACATAGTGGATGTGTGTTAGCACAAAAAAAAAAAAAAACGTTGTTGGTGGTTTTGGTCATCTCACATTTAGGAAGCAAGAATATAAAATCTCACTAAACTAAATTGTTTTAAATCGGTTTACCTCACGTTTGCCTCCACAACTATTTCAGCCAGCATTTGTTTTGTCTACAATTTAACAAGACAACTTGGACAGTGTTGCACTTAAAAAAAGTAAATAAATAAAAAATACTATTCGGTATTAAACCGTGTGGGCTACCTGATTGGCTCTTTCCAGGTCTGTCATCAAGATCTCAATCTCATCGGCCCTAAGAGACAGAAAGACATTTATTGTTACTTCAGATAAATGCACAGAGGACATAAAAAAAACAAAACAAAGAAAGGATAAATGAATGATGATGACTCCGAGGAAGAGAGGTGCACACGCGATAGTTCAGATAGCACACATTTAGAGCATCCCGGTACTGTGTCCATTAAGCTACTGTCTAAATTTCACCTTAATCCATTGATTGTGAACTCCATAACCCAAACAGCTTGTATGTGTGCGTGCATACATGTATTTAAATGTGTGTGTGTCTATGAGTGTGGGTGTGCACATGTAAGCCCCTAAACCCAGGCCACACTAAAACAGAGGGATTACATTAATAGAGCTCTAAGTCCTAATACAGCAGACTAATCTGCTATGAAGCTGTGTGATTGTGTCTGACTAATGGTCTG
>VOQK01019874.1:1983-14409 GCA_015052645.1 Benitochromis conjunctus
TTGTCATCATGTGCAAAGCCAGCAATAAGAATATAAACAAAATTTGGTTGGACACACAGCTAAAACAGGCGAACAGCAAATAAGAAAGATACAATAATTAAAAAAAGGAGTTAAAGACAGTGTATTAGGTTTACACTGATTAGCTTTTCCAGGTGATGCAGATAAATAAGCCAAATTGCTAATGAAAAAAAACATAGTATTTAATGCCCTGCAGCAGTGCGGCCCCTTCAAACGGAGTCGCGACAACGTAGGCATGTGGCGAGGCATCATGTCTCTTGAAGTTATTATAACAGTCATTAAAAGCTACAAATGGTTATGATGCTAAAATTGACTTGTAAGTCAAGTGTAATTCAATTATAGTACTCTCTCTTTTATTTATTACTTTTATTTCTTCTTCTACTCGAGAGTGAGAAAGACACAGACAGAGGGAGTGAGAGAAAGAAAAATGGGATTGTGAGATTTTAGATACATGCTTTATGAAATGTAAGCTAAGGTGTGTGCTCGAGACACCTCCCAGGCACACATTAATCACAGGTGGTGCTAAGATAAGTGGGACGACACCAAATGAAACTTTCTAAGTAATGTTTAACTGCAGCAAATGTTATCATCGGTGGTTACTGATGCAACAGTAACCAGGCGTTGCTTTCGAAAAGGCATATCATTAGTGGAACAAGGAAATTCTGTGTATTAGCCAAATCTCCTATATGACTTTTTTTTTATTTTTTTTTTATTGTATTATTATTATTAGTGTTAGGCTGTTTTGTGTTAAATCTAAATAAAATGAAGGCTGGTGTTAGATATATTTTGAAATCTAGTCAAGGTGTAACAGAAGCAGCCATAAAAAGGCATCCTTAGGAAAACATTACTCTGCCTAATCGACCACTTGTTTCTGTGAATTGTGTGTGTGATACGGTTTGTGTTTTCCAGACGCTGTTTAAATGATATTTAAGTAGGCCCACCTTTTCTTTTAAACCTTTTCAAGTCAATGAGCTGTCCTCTTACAATCTCCAAGCTGTTGGTTACTGACCCAGCGTACACTACAATACTGTATTAGGCTTCCTTTTAAGGGAACCTTCTGTGTGGTTAGTGGCCCTTTTTTATATTTACCCTGCCAATCTTAAGAACTTGTCCAAATTGGGCAGTGGCTCTCGAGTAGCGAAAGAATACACACTCTTATCTGAACAATAAAGTCTTGCCCACCCTTATTGTTTATGGAGTCAGGAAATCACATCAGCCTATAAAAATAGACAAAACATTTTAGGATTACAGGACATGACATCATATGAAAAACATTACCACACAAACTCTGTTGCCTGGACAAACAAAAACAGTTCCATTATCAGATAATTCAGTGTCATAGACTTTGTTACACTGTTTGTTTCATAAGTTTGCTCCCCACATTTGTCTCAACGGAAATGCAGACACCAGTCTACAAGGACCAACCTTAAACTTAAACTGACAATTTAAGGAGCAGGTGCAGATCTTCTTCTCTAAAGTACATGTTTTCGACACACTAACTTTGAGTTGCTCAGTGCTTAACAGGGAGAAGATAATAATAGCATTAGTTCCCTTTAGTTGCAGACAATTGTTAACTCAAAGCATACACCACACCTCTTGGAATGCAAGACCTGTTTCTGGTGTCATGTTCTGAGGAATGTTCCCTCTAGTAAAACTGCTCATGTGTGTCCTGAGTGATGAGAACTGGAAACATTAAAACCCAGAATCTGTAGAGACAAGTCCCACGGTTGACGCCATCTCATTGTGTGATTAAGTAAGCAAACAACTGTTGCAGCTCCAGGTTTGCAGGGGTTTCGGGTGAAGGAGGGGTTACAAAGATGCAGTTTTATTTTGCAGTTCCAGGTACTTGCTGCTGAGAGGAGAGAGCGTTTGAGGTAGGAAAAGAGTGGAAAATAATCTGCCCCACATGCAAGTTAGCGTCGACTTCTTTTGTAAATGCAGTGTTGGTAGTAAACAACTCGAAAAGAGAACTCTAATTGAGGAAAAGCATTGTTATAGCAACTGGAGTGGGAAGGTACAAAAGACAAGATAGCAAAACACAAATGATATAAATAGACTTCCTGGGTGTCAAACTGATACACAGAGACAGACTAAACTGAAGCCTGCTATCAAGCCCTGACACTCTCTTCAACACACAGTCTGCCCTTACATTGACCTGTCAGCAATTTACTGTACAGGCCCCCAGCTGGAACAAGGGAAGTCAGTGATTTAAGCCTGTAACTCTGTACATCCTCTCCACAATAAACACTGCAGCCTCTGACGGGCCCCATGGAGACCACCAAAACCTGTGTGTGTGCATGCGTGCGTGTGTCAGTGGTGCAGATGGGACATGTGTCACGGTTAGACATCAAAGTCCCCCCGTAATGTGGTTGTGTTGTGAGGAAAAGCAAAGGAGGAAAAGAGATAGAAGGAAAAAAATAGAGTAATAAAGATTCGAAAAGAGGAATTACGTCGACCATGCATTTGTCCTGAGGGGACGGTTGTCCACGTGCACTGAGTTTCAGGTCAAACACTGCATGCTTCAGCTCTACATAGCTGCCCTTTAAGTTGCATATGAGCTGGTGTGGTTAGAATGGCTTTCCTTCAGGTCCTGGCACTGAAATTCTGCCTTCTAATTTGCTTTCTAGATAAATGTCAATATCAAAGCCTATATATCACATTACTGCTACTCGTCCTCATTGCAGACCTAGTCGTTGTTTCAGACACTGAGGCAAACAGTCACGGTCTAAGCATGGAACAGCTGCTGTGGCCAGGAGTATGAAAAGCAGCCAGTGGCACAAAGAGAACTAATCAGACCAGGCACAGACACTAAACAATATTGTTGAAAAAGGAAAGATATTTTCTCCAACTTGGATATGAGTGAATTAGCTGCACAAAATGCAACATTCAAAGAAACCCAAACGTAAACGGTTCTCTAAAAGCAGACGTGTGATGTAACATGGCTTTTGTGGAGTTATGTCTGGAACGACGTTTAGAATCGTTTCTAATGTGGACTGTTGTGATTCAGGTTGTCCAAGTTGAAAGATGTTTGGGTGTTGACCGGCACAACTTTGCCTAAATGCTATGTAGAGTATGCAATCTAAAAGCTATCTCTTGCCATCTTCATAGTCTGTGTTTAGTGTTCCAAAAACAGTTATGTACGACTAATTTCCCCAAGCTAAACAGCTCTTGCAAGACTTTGAAATATGTACCTGAGGCAACATACCACACCAGAGTAATCCGCTTTTGTTTTCATTTTGCAACAATGGAAATTCCCAGTTTGAAACTAATGTCGTCACTAAAGACACCAGTATAAACTGCAGTCTGTCTGAACTCAATCGAGACACAATATTCAGAACTGAAAAGTGACCGAGTTTAAAAAGAAAAAGAAAATTTGGTCAAAGGCCAGACTGACCGGCAATAATACTGGTGCTCTGGTGGTCTAGTCTGTGAACCCAGTATGGCTCCTGTGCCATTGTCTTGACTAGCTCTTTTTCCTCAGCTTCCTGTTTACATATCCCCTCCCAGTTGACTCACATTCTTATTGGGAGTGTGATGCTGAAACAGGTTAATTTTAGTGTCAAATGGTGTATTGAGTAAAGATAGTCTCACATTTTGTTTTATTTATTGGGCTACTGGGATGGAAATGATACGTTTAATTATGCTACGTTTCGAATTAATTATGCTCCGTCATGTAACTCCTTCAATAAGCACGAGTCCATAGGGGGATTTGTAGTATCAGATGTAGCCGGCCACTTACCCTGAGGGCGTGTATGACTACATCCTGGGCTTCTAGCTCCCCCTCCAAGATACTGAGGAGAGTCAGCAGCTCCGCTCTGCTTAGAGCCTCCACATTCATCTTCTCCTCCTAAAGACAGAAAGAGTGAGAGTGAGTGAAAGCAAGATTTCTCATTGTTCCTAAAAATTGTTTTACTTCATTAAAGGAGCACATGAAAAAAGAATGAAATCAAATTAGGATATAAGATTGCTTCTGGATATTACAAATTGATTTATATGTAAATCAGCCCATAGTAGTAGCTACTCATTCGCATTTTTCAGGGAGCGACACAGAACTGATATGCAAAGGGACTCGGGGTCCCATCTGTGGCCTTGCTGGGTTGTACTCTGGGTTATAAACAGGAAGTCATTAGCATATCTGCACATTAAGTCCAAATCCCAAGACTCTTAGGCAAATGTGATAGTCTGATTTTGTTTTTTTAAGCTTGTAAGACCTTAGCCATGCTACACCTAAACTACTGCATCCTGTGATTCATCATCAAGGCCCTGTCCAGTCATAGGGGCCAGACATAACACACCTCACACAGCTGACATCATTCTTAAAACTGAGACAAAGACTCTTCTGAAAGTTGACTTCATCTTTTGAATTAGAGATGAGGTCATTTTCAAATCAGCTCCTTTAAATCACATTGAATATGCTCAGTGTGACAAGTGTTTGATGAGGTATGTGTGAAGTATTATGTCCCTGTGGGTCACATCTCTCAGTGTCGTTGTAAGGGGTTTGGCTTCTAAAATAAGGTCACTGTATTTTGCCAAGTCTCTTAAACTGTGCTGGAGAGTCAAACGGCATTCTTACAAAAGATTTTGGTATGTTAATGAAGGAGATTATGATCACGGTCTTCCACATGGGTCCCATATGTTAAGGCAGACTTTAACATTCATGGGCCACATCTGGCCATCTGGTTGTCCCTGATCGACCTGACATGAGATCAATGGGAAATTAAGATTCAAACATGAATAAGTATAAATCATGAGGTTTGCCCCATGCTCTACAAAAGAGTCAGTTGAAGCATTTCAGGATTACAATTTGAGTCACCATTATGAGACTAAACAGGCAAAGAAATGCAACTTGACTAAAGCACAGTAGGGAACAGACATCTAAACCTTTGCTAGCAAAGCTGCAAAAACAACCAAGGACTGTTTTTTCCACCAACCTTTACACATCCAGAGATGGAGCGATCAAGACCAGCTCCACAATTTCCCATATAACTGCACAAAACAATAAGTCATTCTCAGGTGGTTTATCAAAGCGTGTTTCCTGGGCTCTGCATTTGACAATATGCTTCTATTCAAGTGAGCTGGAACAAGCTAGATCAAGGACACTGCAGGAAATCTGGAGCTTCAGTTGAAGCTCAGGGCAAGAGCTGTGATGTCTGTGACATGTGTAAATGCATGCTTTGATTGGCTGGGGCTGAAATGGGACAAACTGGCAGGTGTTTCAACTGATGTTTGTCCAAATCTGACAAAGAAAAATGTCAGACTTTTGAAGCGCATGTAAGAAAAAATGACTGAAATGAACCAGAACTAAATTCTCTGCATTTTATTATACACCAGCAGATGCTGTGCATGTCAGCACTATAAAATGTATTAACTTATTAATGTTACACCTAAAATAGTTAATATAATCAGACAAAGAGCACTGATTGAGTTTGTTGCACTTTCGATTCACTATCAACAATGCACTTCAAGTCAGTATCACTGCTGGATTTTTATTCTTCATTCAAAGAAGTCTTTGCACACATAAGGCGACAACTCAGAAGATGTTGTTTCCCTTTGAATCTACCCTCATACGTGAACAAAAATTCTCATTCGTTAAGGTTAACGAATGCATATACAGATCCTCTCTCGGCAACAATCACCCGTTTGCTGTCCTTCGTGTTTCCAGCACAGACATTGAACCTGACTTCAGTGCACTTGTTCAAGCCCAAAGCAGACAAATCTAAAGAAACCTACAAAACAGAACTGAAAAACTGCAGATAGATGAAGTAATTAAACCAAAAGCAAAACAGCAAAAACACTTTGTATAAAATCAAAAACTCTCAAATCTTGCCAAAAAATACACTTGCTTTTGGAATATTGTTGATTAAATAATGATAAAATGCTGCCGTTTCCATTATGCCTACTAACTGTATCATCTTACGAGTAGCAGACTTGAGTTTAGCTTATTGCTGTGGCCCTCCACAACAGTCCCACTTTCTCATGTGACCTGTTTCATTTCAGACTTACTAATCCATTTGGTACTTGGATATTTCCATTAATTTATCAACTTTTCTCATCTTTTTTTTTTTTTTTAAACAAACCCATCCTCTTCACCTCGCTGCAATGAAGTTCCAAAGTCTAGTGTTTGCTTTCTTCAAGCAGCGATCCCACAACACTCTCTGTCCTTCCAAAATTCCAGAGTGCATTCTGTGGCTCACCACACATTCACTGCACAGCAGCAGAGTGTGAATCAGCAGTTATTTACTGGCTACTAACTTGTCATATAATGTGACAGTGGTTTCACTCTTTTTCAACCACAGACATGCACACGTACTTTGATATTAGTTTTGTGTCAGTACTGCTGTATGTTTGACCTGTTGCCAGTCAGTGTAATGCCAAAACTGGGTATTTGTCATTCGATCAGCTTCCATGGAAAATAGTTGCCACATTCCAGGGATACCCAAACCATGGGAATCGTCATTCAAAAGTAAATTACTGAAACCCACTCTGTAGCTGACATGGTTTTAAGTGTTGCAGTTTGCCTGTGTGAGTAGCAATGATTGATCCGGTAATAAGCCAAAGCAAATACATTCATGGTTTTCAAATTAGAGGTTATGCTCATGCATATCAAGCCAGGCATTCAATATAGAAGCAAAGCATTTAATCTGGTCTGTGGTAAGTGTCAAAGGGAGACTACATAACTCAGTTACTGCATTCATCTTGAGTGAATTCACACATAGTCCAGTGTTTACGCGCTCTCTCTCTCTCTCTATTTCTTTTTAAACTCTCTATTGTGGTTTCTCTCAGTTTAAAAATTTGCCATACCAGCTAAGAAAATGGGAAGGGTCCTCCCTGCTTTGCTCACTGAGTGGGAAAGAGTGCTCAGTCCGCTCCATGCATTTTTAAATGATCGCTGTGGTTGCTCGGGAGTAGCAGAGGATCCACCTGCCGTCCTGGGCCTTTGTCTAACACAAGGGGATGTCATTATTTTCTGGACTGGCAACATTCAGTTCAATATCCAAGTGCCATAAACCTCACAACAACATCAAATCAGCGATTATTTATAGCTATAGCTGGGATTTAGGGTACAATCAATACTACTAAAGCACTGAAAATGAACATAAAGCCCTTGAATCTCTCCGATTACTCTTATTTTGGTTACTATATTTATGCGGAAATATTTTTCCCCATCATGACTTAGCACAAGGTCCCAAGTTAACCCCTATAAAGTTTCACGTAATTAGAAATAACAAAATCCTATTTCGTACAAGTAAATTTCAGATTGTGTCAGAGATTCATCTGTGGACTGCATTTTGACTTTTACTTAAAAAAAAAGCCAAAGCAAAGTGGAAAAAATCACTTCCACAAGCTGCAGTGCAAACATACCTTCATACGCTCTTTTCTGGCCGCATTAATTGTTCTTTGAATCCAAAAAGGGGACTCCACAACACCATGAATCAAAGCACTCCACTGTCACTGGAGCTCCTGCTCTGGTGCGAGAGTGAACAACAGACCTTCAGTGACGAGACAGTCAGCCAATCACAGAGGCGTAGTGCAACAACCCAACCAATGGTTGGTGGGTTGATCGGTGGAGGGCGGGGATAAATGCGTTCATGGGTATCCGGGATAAACCTCTTTGTTTCGGACGTCCAACGATAGATTTGTGTCAAGTCTGTGTCTGTGTATTAAGTTTTAAAAGATTTGGTCTAATTGCAAAATAAATCTCTATATTTACCAGTTCCGATCGATAGTGTGAATGCTTGAAGCGTACAAATGGAGTCAAAATAAGATTTTTTTTCTTTTGCCATAGAAGTCACAATAAATTATTTCAATACGATTAAGGGGTTTGACTGTTTGCTTTAGAAATAGTCTCCCTTTAAAAGCTTACTTTGAACAGATTATTCCACAAAGTACTCTCAGGACCGTAAACCTCGTGGTGAATACAGCATGCTGCCTCTTGCTTTGTTTCAGCCCCTCCTGATGGCCGCATGGCAACATAGCATCTCATCTTTCCTACTTGATCAGTGCACCCGATCTGTAAAACTGCTTACGAGACTTTGATCTTAAGTCCACAGTCAAGTCCAGCACGTTTGGTTTTGCACCTCTAAGGGCCATTATATGACGACGCATTATATAAATTATAGCTTCATTTAGAGGGGTTGTGGTTAACCAACCTGTCCTAAGTAATGGAGATCCAATAGTGAATAGTGGACTGGTTTTGTCACATTAGCAAAGAGAGGTCACGGCATTGAACAGTCTAATCTTTGTTCCAACATGTCCTTGTTTTGTTCCTGTGCTGGCTTTGTGAACCTGCTCTTTCTAAAAAGTAGGAGCCGAAACCGGTTGGTTATGTTAAAGGATTTAGACCAACTACAATTTATTGTAGTGTTTATTGACTACAAGCATGTCATTGGACTCTGTGTACCTCCACTGTCTGGTTGCTTAGTAGGCCAGACCGACTGTTATTTTAGATTGTGCACTTTCTTAGATTGTAATGAGCAATCTTCAAACATATTTATACACACACACACAAATAAATATATGTGAAAATAAACTATCCTTTAATTCCTCTTTTACAGTAAAAGAGCAAATAGAAGACAGTTTATTCTAACTGACCTTTTACTAAAATTTCTTTACTTCCACTAAGCATAGCACTAACAACATTAGCACAATTTCAATAACTCAAGTCCATTAGACATATGATGTCTAATAAAATCCCAAGACAGGGAAAATGTTGTTGTTGTTGTTCTTTATGACCTTGGTGCTCTTGGCCTTCATTGATTTCAGTGGTCATGACTCAATGTTAGATTTGATCATAAATTTTAAAATTCGGGCCCTAAGCAGGTCCGATCTGATGTCACAGCGACGGATTTCATGTGTAGAACCACAAGTTAACATTTCATCCTGTTCAGTGATGATTACAGTCTACCTTACATTTCCTCTTCCCACTAGGTGGCGCTCTAACCATCACTGACAAATGGCATATCAAACTTTTCCGAGCTCGACTCTCATGCCTGTGAAGTTTGGGAGAGACTGGACAATGTGTCATTGAGTGACAGCAGTTTAGTCCTTTTTGGCGAGTGTCACCGTACGAGTGATTGAAACTGCCGCCATGACCACGCCATTTCACGAAATACAAAAAGCTTCGCAATTTAACATCACAAAGATCTTTAGATTCCACACTCCGAAGATCATGTTGATGTGATGAATTCCCTAGGAGGAGTTTGTTAAAGTATGAGGCCTGAAAACAGGAAAAATCTCCCAAAATTTACACTTTCAATTGACAATAGCTGACTTCCTGTTGGGTTTGGGATATTGCTCCAAGAGACTTTTTTGTACATCTTGATATCTTACATAAGCTTACCAAGTTTCAGACTCAAAGATGAAACACAGGGCAGGGGCTGGAAATATTGTGGGGGTGCTGTGGTGCCATTTTGCAATATTTCATAAAAACGACCAAATAACAAGAAAGCCTTCCTCACACTGGATGTGTGGGGCAAATGTCAAGAGTTTTTGAGCTTTCCAAGCCCCTCAAATGCTACTTCCTGTATAATGGCGACTCGCCTTTCCACCAGGGTGCCCCGTTCAATTTAAAGTCACAATTTTCTCACTGAAGCATCATGAGGGACTGATGTAAATATTCACCGTTGTTGAGGTGGATGGGCTCAACCTGTGAGGAGCAGTACATCAAAGTAAAAGACATGACATTTCCTGTTCCCACTAGGTGGCGCTCTGACTATTCCTGACAATGGGCATATCAATCATGCCTGTAAAGTTTGGTAGTGATCAGACAAGATTTCTTTGAGTTATAACAATTTTGTTCTTCACAGCGAGACATCGACGTTTGCCATGCTGCTGGAGTTTGCAAAAGTACAAAGCATGGAAATGGCAAAATCGGCACAAAATGACACCTTCAGTTCAAAATGACGCATTTCCTGTTGGGTTTAGGACATGGCCATAATGGACTTTTTTGTGCGTCTCCTCATGTTACATTAATGTACCGAATGTCATACACGTGCATGATACCCAACTCAAACCTAAATTGTTTCCCTGTTCTAGGTGGCGCTACTGAGCCATTTTGCCCTGCCCATATCTGAAGACATTAAAATACATACATTTTCACCAGACCTGACACATGTGCAAAATTTCATGAGTTTTTGAGCATGTTTAGGCCCTCAAAAAGCCAATTCATTTGCTGAAATAATAATAGTAATAAACAGAACAGATACAATAGGGCCTTCGCACTCTCAGTGCTCGGGCCCTAAAAAAAAAAAAAAATTATGGGTAAGGTTAGATTTATATATTTTTTATATATTATTGATAAATAAACAAAAAACACAGAAAGAAACTCATTTAAAGAATCCACTTAAAAATGTAATTAATTCTCTCTTCTCGCGTGCTTCAAAACAATTTTTGATGTATTGTTTTAAGGAAAAAGCAGTGTTGTCTCACTGTCACAGCCTTCATGTGTCTGTTTACCAGCTTTACAAGCAGGCGTATGCAATGCTGTACTTCGTCTTCCTGTGCTCTTAGAAGGGGGTAATGCAAATTACCTTCTGCAATCAGCTTTAAATAAAGCAGAGCAACAGGTTTAGAAACGGCAGAGTGCCTGCTCTTCTTGTCTTTTCCTTTGCTGTTGGATACATTGGCATCTGATACCAAACTTTTTCAGGTTCTGACAGCTTCTCAGCATGGCATCCTTTCATTATCTGAACATGTTTTTTGTATTACAGTAATAGAAAAAGTTATTCACAATGATAAACATTCACGATAGTTGCCAAATCTTCCCAGGAGTTGAAATCTCAATAAATTCCCCCTAAGGTTAAACCACGCAATGGTCAGAGAAATTGCAAAAAACCCAAGAGCTACATCTCAGACTCTACATGCCTCATTTAGCATGTCAAATGTCAAAGCTCATGGCAGTACAATAAGAGAAAGATTGAACAAGTTGGGCTTGTTTTGAACGGTTTCCAGGAGAAAGTCTCTACTCTTTAAAAAGAATATGGCAGTACACGTTAGGTTTGCAAAAAATCATTTGAACAAACCACAATAATTTTTTAACAATGTCCTTTGGACATGATGAGACCAAATTGGAGATGTTTGGCCATAATGCACAGCAACACGTTGGTTAAGAAACAAACACAGCATAATGGCACATACCCCTCATATTAACTGTGAAGGTTGATGGTGGTGAGGTGATGATTTGGGCTTGTTTGAAAGCCACAGTGCTTCGGCAACTTGCAGTCACCGAGACAACTAAAAACTCCTCTGTGTACCAAAGTATTCTTAAATAAAATTTGAGCTAATCTGTCCAACAGCTAAACGGCTTGGCCAAAACTGGGTCATGCAACAAGACAATGATCCATGAAGTACATATGAGCATATGAAATATATCCACGAGTCCTTTCAAGGAAGCATAGCAACCAATTTACAACAAAGTGGTTTAAAAAAATAAATAAATAAATGTGCTGTAATAGTTCAGTCAGACTCCAGACCTCAACCTTATTAAAATGATATGCATAAACAAAATCTCACAAAAATCAATGAACTAAAGTAATATTATAAAGAACAGTGGGACAAAATTCATCCACAACTATTTGAGAGCCTGATAGAGTTATAACAAGGAAAACTAATTTGAGTTATTGCTGCTAAACGTGGTTCTACATGCTATTACTTTTTTTTTCTTTCTTTACACAATGCTTCTCATTTTGGCTTTAATTAATGTTAAATAATTAATAACACGGTGCAATATGTTATGTCTTATAGTTTGTTTGAGATTGTATTTAGCTAGTTTTAAGACCTGGTAAGGTCATTTTTTTTAATTGTATTCTGAAGTTTAAACTTTACATTTGAAAGATGCCGTACTGCACCTTTACCGAGACTGAACGTGGTTATAGACAGAAATAAAACAGGAAAGTTCATATCTTCCTACAATTTTTCAAATACCTATCTGCCTGCAGCACTTACAGTCACCAGCTATAGTAACATGTCTCTTTTTTGTGTCAGATCAATTGCGGAAAGATGAGTTTAACAATGAGAAGTGAGAGAAGGTCATGAAAAACAGATAATATATTGAGGACTGACTGTGAGAAATAAAGGCTGATAGTGAGGTTTGAGCACAAAGGAGAGTGAAGATGAAAGAAGGCAGCAAGTAATACGTAAACATGCTGACTGCTACTTAATATAATCTTTTTCTCAGCCTTTAACGTATTCCCTGGGTAATTTCTTGGACAACATTCATTTATATGCCTTAATACTGTCTATGCTATTTTGAAGACAGGGAATCAAGAGGTGTATTATAGCAGATGATAGCTGGTGTGTCCTCCAGATGTTGTCTGGGAAGTGATTTGCTAATGATGGGCTCCTCCTGTCAGCTCTGAACCTCAGTAGCAGTCGATGACATTGAAGAGGACACCTGCCTGTCTGACCAGC
>VOQK01019880.1:1416-11932 GCA_015052645.1 Benitochromis conjunctus
GAAATCATTATAACCAAAATGAAACCAAATGAAAGCTTCCCTTTTTTCAGTTAACCTAATTCTGCTCTGGATTATTCAGTCAGCTCAAACGATGCTGTTTTATAAAATTATGCACATTAAACATTTCATTAAAAGAAATAGGACAGCAATTCTTTGTATCCCTTTGCATGGCAAACAAAAAAACATGTAAAAAAACAACAACACAAAAACACACACACACACAATGGAGCGATTTTCATTGCTGCTGCCGTAAATTGGACATACAGTGAGAGGTAACTTCAAAAGAGAGCCAAAAAACAAACCAGCATTTCACATGCAAATTACGTGAACGTGATGTATAGAATAGTGCAAATTCTAAGCCAAGCGTCTTGTTGCTTTAATTTAGACTTGCTCTCATGGAGTGCACAATTCTGTGAGCTGATTCTTCATAAACTCCAAGCAGGAAAAAACACTTTACAATATCTATCATTTGCCCACGCATAATCATACAGCCTGGTTCAGTTTCTCTTACAGGAAGGCAAGCGCACAAACCCACACAAAAAAGTCAGGTTATGCTGGATTTCAGCACTACTTATTTAGTCTTTCATTGCTTGCTTTTAAGACAAACAAAGCACACTTCTTCCTAGTTTCTTTAAAACCTTTAGGAGTGAACTTGCTCACGGAGGAGTAAGCAAGTTTGCTTCCTGTTTGTGTACTTGACCCTCACTGTCCTCTTCCCCGTTTAGTTTGGCAGAACCTACTGAATGACGGCTGTCCTTTGAATGCTACTTTCACTTGTGTCACTCAGCGGATTCTTAGAAAACTGCTCGACACGTTTGTCACACTGTAATGTGGTTGACCGTGTGGCATATGCAAGTGACCTTTGCAGCAGCACTTTTGTAGATTTAATGAAGCAGAGCATTCCCAATATCAGGATAAAACAGTGGCCTGCACTCTTAGCCGTCAGACAAGGACGTAAACATAATACTTCATTGCTTCCCAAGTAAAGGATAATTGCTTACAAGAACCTGCTTGTCATTCTCAATCAAAAAAAACACTTGTATTTTTCGAAGGTTGTAAAGAACAGATTTTTTTTTTTTTTTTTTAATGCTGAGTGGGCCATTCGTCAACCTTCACACAAATATACTGTAAACCAGAGCTAACGCTGCTGTTAATGTTATTTTTCCTACTGATAAATGTTTTTCTGTATTATCATATTTTTTGTGTAAGACTTGATAGAGAGTATGCAAAGACATCAAGTCTGCTTCTTTTTGCTCATATGGCCGCCTTTCTCATCTCAACATTACTCCATCGTGATAACAATGCTGTTTCTGTGTTTTTATGTGTTGTATTACTTATGTAACAAAATACTATAGAAATGCTGTTTGGATAAAAGATGATTGAAATTCAAGCAGCACATGGTGTGCAGAGGGGTTTGCTGGCTCTATCGGTGTATCTCATTGTGCAGTCTGTTGCAGCATCTTGCAGTGGAGTCTATTAGGAGTCATTTATTTGAGCTGTACGGCAGATTGATGCTAATTGTAGCTCTGAATCCATTTACTGTCAGCGAGCAAGAATGACAGGGGTGAGAAATAAAATGGAAGAATAACTGATATCTGTGCGAAGCAGCTCAGTGGTGTCGACCGTGTAGTTAAAAAAAAAAACAGAGTACCTTTTTTTCTTTATCTTTTTTTTTTTACTCGGACAAAACTTGTAAAACTTCACTTAGCTCACAATGAATGCAACCTTATATAACAATAAGATTGTCCTGTTACATCATGCCAGTGCAAATCATTATGTACAAGTGAAGCCCTTTAAAAACGTATAATTCTTGACCTTTTGAACATAAGAACAGAGACATTTAAGGTCAGGAGGGATTTTGTGAGTCATTGTAAAAATGGCACCTTCACAGCATGTGCCATCTCACAGGAGAGAAAAGGATTAAAACAATCTGATGTCAGGTTTGTAAGGTTAAATAAGCATGAACGCACTGAAAGAAAACTAGAACGGCGCAAAGAGAAACTGTGTTGTCTAAGTGCCGTTTATTGTTAGATGTCTATAATCTGATGTTCGGTCAAAAATAACAAGGTCTTGAGGTACTAAGGTACACAAGTCATCAGCAGATTGTGATGTGTTTAACTTTTAAACCTTTGATATAACTGCTGCCATGGGTAGATAAAAAAAAAAAATGCAAATCTTAAAAATAGCATAAATTCTCTCTTAAATAAACAAGCCTTTAGATAAACATGTCAATCAGTATGCCACAAAAGCTAAAGTTACAGAGGATTTATTAGTGTCTTTTACTCTAAATAAGCAATAAAGAAACAAAGCTTCTTAATTTAACACAAATGAGAAATGACTGGATTAAATACTTTAGAATTATAATGTGAATTCAGCAAAAGCACAGTCTAGCCTTGGAAACTTACCTGCCTCAGTAGTGATGTTATAAATCAAATCAAATGTGAAAAATAGATAAATAATAAGTTAAAGGCAAACTGAGTGCCTGCCTGTATTTAATGGACCCACCCCTGGACTATCAGGACTGAATGATTAGCTCACAGTGACTCGTTCATGTTTGTGATGAAGTATGGAAAAGCCAGCCAAAGATGCAGAATCAGAAAATCTGTGCACACAAAAACAATTAGGAATTGAATGCAATCGTGAACAACTAGATTTTTCAATATTTTAAACGTTTCTTATCATCACTGTTTGCACAATCTCTAAAAGCTATGTCCAAAAATTCGAGTTTATTGGACAGTTCCTGTTCTGAGGTATAAACTGAGAATAAACATAGCATTAATTTGTCCCAAATCCTCCTCCGGCAAATCTCTCAGCTGTGAGGTGAAAACCCAGCTCAGCACAGCCAAACAAGCCTGGAGGTGCGACTGGGTCAGTCAGTAAGCACAATTTCCCCCTTATTGATGCTTTTCTTGTAAACCTAGTTTTCTATCTTTAGGTTTACGCAAAACACAGGTTAATGTGTGTTTTCTTTTTTCAGTGGTTTAATAATTTACAAATGTGCTCAGAGATATTCTATTAGAGTTTATATCAAGCCACATTAATGAAAAAAAACTGGACAGTTTGAGATGTAAAAATTCATAGAAAATAACATACCATACATCACATGATATGTTTTTGCATGATCTTTATGTGTTGAAATGATAGAAAAGATAAAAATACAAAGAAATTTAGTCTGTATTTTGCATACAAAATGTATACACTGAGAAAAGGTCCACAGATGATGATTAAAAAAAGATAGATAGATATAGATATATATAGATATCTATATCTATCTATCTATCTATAGATATCTATAGATCTATATATACATATTAGTTTTTTTTCTCAAAGCTTGTGGGAGCCACAGCTGGGGGTTTGTAAACCAAATAATAAAATAAATGGAAAAAAAAAAATCAAATATTTAAACTGATAAAATGTACAAAACTAAGAAAAATATTAGCCCATTTTAAGCACCAGTAGAGACTCTTTGAGAGACTACAATAACAGAGGTAAAATCCCAGCAGTCAAATGAACCCCCTGTTGCCAAGCACTTGGTGAAAGCGGAAAGAAAAAACTACCTTTTAACAGGAAGAAATCTCCAACAGGCTCAGAGAGGGACAGCCATTTAATTAATTAATAATCAGAGATTAATAAAAACTAATGATTAAATGCAGAGTGGTGTGTAAGTACACAGAGAGTGAAAGTCAGATGGCCAGAGATTCATGCATCTGCAAAACTCTGCATCTACAAATTGTTTCTGAAAAACTTCAAAGAAAATGACTTGAATGTCTTTAATTGTGACGATTTTCTACAGTACATACAATAATATCAATCAAAAGAATCCAAAAATCGTTCAGGCAGCACTGCGTTAAAAACAGGCATGATTCTGTCATGCAAAACACTGCTTTGGCCCAACAACACCTAAATCACTCTCTGTGAATACTGTGCCATCCAGAAATACAGGTTAAAACTCCATCATGCAAAGAATAAGCGATATGTTAAGAGGATCGAGAAATGCAGCGGTCTTTTCCTGACAACAGTTCATTTAAAACTGACTGAGGAGAAGTGGACACCTGTGGTCTAGTTTCAATTTTAAATCCTTTTTGGAAAATTTGGATGCTGCATCCTCCGTTTTAAAGAGGAGAGGAATTACTCAGTCTGTTATCAGCACTCGGTTCAAATACCTGCATCTCTGATGATATGGGGGTGCATTAGTGCCTATGAAATTGACAGCTTGCACATCTGGAAAGACACAAGTATACAGGCGTTAGAGAAATATGTACTCGTATCCAGACGGCATGTTTTCAGCGAACAGCTTGCACATTTTGGCATGACGATGCAAAACCACCTACTGTAGGTGTTTTTTTTTTTTTTTTTTTTAAAAAGCGTGGCTTCATCATAGAAGAATTCGGCTGCTGAACTGTCCCACCTGCAGTGCTGCCCTTTCACCAACATTTAGCCCATCATGAAACAAAAAATACAACAACGAAGACCCCGATCTACTGAGCAGCCAGAATCCTATATCAGAGACGAACAGGACGGCATTCGTCTCTCAAATGTTCAACAACTGCTCTCCCCAGGTCTGGTTTTAAAAGAAGAGGGGATGCTATACAGTGGTAAACATGGCCCAGTCCCAACTTTTATGATGTGCCATCAAATTCATTTTAATTTTTTGCATTTATCTCAGTTTAAACATCTTTCTATTTCCAAAATATACGTTTTTTTTTAGATTTACACATCATTACATGCATTCAGATTTTATTTACATACAGAAAAATAATGACAGCATGGCTGCACCAAGGGATCACTTGTCTTTGTGTGTCACATGACTGACAACTGTCACTGAAGCTGTGCTCCCCTTGCAGTTGAAAGGCTTTGCCGTCATGATTAGTGACCATCAGCTATGAACAACTAGTCACCAACAGTCAGTTACTTACAAGTCTTTTCATATAGTCTACTGTTTAATATTGCACATTCTGAGAACTGCTGGTGAAATGCAAAGATTTCAAGTCCAGCAGCACGCATGAATATTTTGTTATAGCATAGTTATTCAAAAAAGTGCCTCGAACTTCAAGTATTACTTTACCTGTATTGAGGCAGGTAGGCCACATAAACATAACAGTGGAAACAAAACAATACGCTTCATCATCCAGAAAAGATTAAGCTGTAGTCTGCCTGTGTCACCAAGGCTTGACAAAGTGGGTGCACAGCCAGGAAATGCATCCACATGCAGAGATGTTGGCGCAGAGTCACAGCTGAGTTGTCATTTGGAACAATCCTGACAAAAAGTCCTCTTTCCCAGCCCTTTCCAGCTTTTGTCATGCCACGAGAGAAGTAGAATTGAACTTTTGTTATAAAAGAGCAAACAACCACTACAAGGGGACTACTATGTACGCTTGCTCAAAGCAGACTGGGAAAATAGTGCAATTAGAACAACTTCTCATCCACGGTGTCCACAGCTGTCCATATGGGTGGTTATAAGTGACACAAAACCCCAGCTTTAATGCACAGCGTTTGGCTTAAGCTGCAATTTGACCAGATCGCTATCTACACGTTAAAGTCCTGAGCAATCTTTGCCTGTGAATTTTCAAATCAACATTTCTATTTAACTGCAGATTCAGGCCATCTCAGTCTCTGCCATGTCATAGCACAACAGCTAATCTAACACAGCAGTACTAGTAATAATACTCAAAAAATACGCTAACCCAAACTATATTCCAAAAATATATAAAATGTCTGAACAAGTAAAGTTAACCTTTTGTGTTACAAATAAAGTTTTGTCATTTTCATGATTCCTGTTCACTTATAAATAATACAGTGGCATTTGGAATTGCACCTTCTACAGCACCCACTTGCAGAGGGCATAGATCTGTAAGTCAGTGTGCAGATGCATCAAATCATCAAAATGCCTTAGGCAAGAGATTCAATGATGTGCTGGCAATGAGGATAAATGGTTCTTATTACCTCTGTGAGTTGCATCTCCAAGTTAAGGATTCGTCCCTAAAGTCAAGTCTGCGAGCAGGAGTCCATCCCCCTCCTGTGAAAAGTCACACAGGGGCTTTAAACCATATGAGCGCATAAATGCGCCTCCTGAGGAGATATTGTGTTTTATAATGATTCACACAGAGACTAAGATGTTGAGATTTGAGTGAAAATTAGTTCAGGTTTAGGTTCATCGTGCCTATTATACCATCGCTTCTCATTCAATGAATCTCCAGATTGTCAAGTCGCTGTCCTCCCTTAATACCCTCATACATAGTGATGGATGTGGCCAGTTTCCAATAAGTTTACCTAGTCCAGAATGCATAGTCAGGAGGTGCCATTAATCTGAGTAAACTCCAGTCTATTGATCTGCTTTGCTCAGAGAGCACTATTTGGGAGGGCAGTAGTGGTTTCTGTCTGTCTAAAGCACTATGAAAATAAACACTCAGACAATAATTTAACACTAAGGTCCACGCAAATACTTAGTTTTTACTTATTTATTGTTCACAAAGTTTTGAAAAAGTATTTACAAATACAGATACAGTATTTAGGAAGCATTATCATTCATATATTATGTGCTGCAAAGTCTTCACTTAAATCCTGTATTACTATTGCTAGCAGATAGCCTGACATCCATGCAAACTACAGTAGTGAAATCATGACGAGTGAAACACAAACTGGAAACAGCCACCGTTTGTCTTCAAAGACAAAGTTGCTCCTTTTGAAATGTGTTGGTTTTCACATTGCAGCACAACTGTTACTGTGACGTTAAACATTCTCTGTTAACGTTGCAGTATTTCACTTTTTCTCTGTAATTAGTTACTACTGCCCGCTGACAAATCAGCATCTTCCATGCACACTGAATGAATGAATACACATAAAATCCTTGTTTTTATCAATCTCCTTTTAATGTTGTGACTTATGATTGGGGTCGTACCTGTTTTTTCTATGTGCTGACACAGTCAGCAGTTTGTGTGTTACAGATTTAACAAGAATAGTAAAGTCAAAGCTCTTATGTGGTATCTTTTATTTTGTTTGGAAAATATTGCACTTACTTGCAAACACTGTGTCTTTTGCAACCTGGTGGTTGTTTCCTGAGTGCAATTTAAATCTCCCTGTATTTAAAGCTCGCTGTTAGTGAGGTCCTGGATCATTAGCCGTTCTTCATCTTCAGTGCTGTCTATCACGAGCTAATGAATACTCACCTACAGTACCGTGGTAAGGGTATAACAACGTGCCCTGGGAAAAGTAAACGGAAACAACACATCACACACATTCTGACTTTGCTACACATGTTTTCACTAGCCCAAAACAGACTAATTAGGGTGTGCTCTATATCAGGTCTCACTGAATGTTGTATTAATTGGTACAACAGGCTGCAAAAAAAATTGTTAAGATGCGTTAAGGTGGGTAAATTTAATAAATGTGTCCCTTTGCTGCAGCGAAGTGTATCTCCTAACACTTTCACAGATCTCAAAAGATTAAACTAAAGGCTGCATAAAGAAAGTATAAATATATACTGTGCCTAAGTCATATTTTAGATCCAATTATAGAACTGTCTCATGAGTTCTGACACCCTTATTAGTAACGCTCAGTGTAAAAAAACATTTAGGTAAGACCTTTTAGCACCTTTAGCTGGTACTGTGTGGTGTTTATTGTGTGGTGCATCACTTCATAACAACAACACTGCTGTGTGATTACAGTAAACTGAGGTTTTCTGTGATTCTGTATTTTTACATTAGCTTATCAATTGTGATACAAGAATGCTGGGGTGCAATTACTGTTTGTAAATTTTGTATTGGTTTGTGTGCAAATGTTTACTTTAATTTTGTTTTCATTTAAAAGTTAATGAGAATAACATTTCCTTAATTCCTAAATTTGGTGTAAGCTAAGAAATAAATAAGAAGTGAGAGGGGGAGGCTACAAAGACCCCTGTCAGGGGGACAAAAGGCAAACAGAAAACTTGAGAAAAGCGACAGCGAACAAGAACGAGATTAGAAGAGAAGTTCTCCAGGTTTAATTTACTATCTCCCTTTATCCTGTAATGACCCCGCTGGCTCTCTTTGTGCTGTGACTTGACCTGTGAATATAGACAGACCTTTAATCACTGCCACGTGTATCACACTGCAGATAATGTTCATCCGCTGAGCGCAGCGATAAGTGAGAAGCTTTACCCAAAACTTTCATTCATAAATTATTTTTACTTCACAGTACAATTTGTTTTGAGTGTGGTTAGCAGTGGAAGCTCACAGCAGAAAGTTTGTAGTGTAAAGCTTGATGCATGGCTTTGTTAAACTCTAGCAGTCAATTTTGTTATAATTAGGTCATCAGTTTATACCAAACAGATTCCTTGGCATGGGCTTCTACTCGTTTTCTGCACTGACGCAATACCAGCGTTCAATCAATGAGCTCTATCTTTGAGTAGGAGACTGGAAATTATTCATTCATCATTAAGGCAACCTTAACTTGAACATTGCTTCTCAGACTTTACAAAATAAAATGTAGCATTTAAAAGCACCCATGAGGATACATTTACTGAATTGGTATTTATTAGTAACGACCAAATGACAACAGAACAAAATGTATAAAACTAAAATAAAAGCTCATATTCAAGTTATTTGCCTAATTTATGTGCACTAGTCTCATTTCAGCTCAGTGTAAGTCATAAGCTAATGCATGCTGCTGCTGTTTACAGTCACATTACTGCTTCCCTTCCTTTCCTCTGAATGCCTCTCCCTTCCTCAGTACACACTCACACACGCATCATGTAAAGTTGAACTGATAAGAGATAGATGAAGTGAAATATTAATGGAGCTGGTGAAAACGCATAATGTTACTGCATACGAATGAAGTCAGACAGACGTCACTGTTTTTCCATAGTGTGAACTCACAACATACAAATAAGCTTCAATGAATTAGCAAAACGCTGTTCTTTGTTATTAGCTTCCTTTACGCCACATTAGCTTTTCTGCTAGCTACTGGGATGTTGCTGGAAGAGAGAGGTTTCTTATTTCTTTTTATTTCAAGGAATCCTGAAATGATTCATCAACACCAGCAACAGTGCAGATATGCATCATATGAGTACGTCATTTTGTGAAGAATAATCGATAAACTCAAAATGATCTGCCACAGTGACAAACATGTAATGAAAAATACATTTTTTATAACATCAGATTATCCCTTTTTTAAGACACACTTGCTGGCAGCCACACTGACAACACTGCATTACCAGTGTAAGCAGTGGCTCATACTGATGCAGACATATGACCAAAGTAAATGGAAAATGAGAGAAAAAGGAAGTGCTGTTCAAAATATTTTATTTGGCACTTTAAAAAAATGTTTGCTGCTCCTGTTTGCGTCACATAGAAATGGTTCAAATTGTGTTGAATTTAAATGGTTTGAAAAGAACAGTGCAGTGACCGAGGGGGTAAGTGTGTTGAGTTCATAAGCTCGGGAACATTTCTTCACCACTATACTGTTGTGATTCTGAAAACCCAATGTTGGTTTGTCAGCTCATGCACAACTTTGGGAAGGATTAAAATATACATAAGATAACCATCTATTGCTTTACAAACTCCAGCTCCAGCCAGAGGTTTACGTCTGTGCTTTGGACATCCTTTTACTCCTCTTAAAGTGTCACCAAGAAGTTTATATTCACCAATGGCTGCTAGAGAATGAAGCGTAATACTAAATGGGTCAGAAGTTTTTCATGATTTAACATGTACAGTAAGGGATGGATGAATGGATAGACAAACAGACGGAGGACAGGCGGACAGACAGATTAACTTGGATATTGTACATGCATTTTATTATGACATTCATTGTTCTCAGAGTATATTTCATGATGAGTCATTGTGAAGATTACCATGAAATCAGGTAACACAGAGGTTGCATTCCAGTTATTTTGCCAGTCCTCAAACTTTTGATCGAAGATAAGATAAAACTTTATTAATCCCTCGGGTGGGTTCCCTCAGGAAATTCAGTAAAATTGATACTGGATTGTAAAATCAGGTATGCATACCAGTTTTCTTTATATCAATATATGATGGCGAATTAGGAGATAGATTTTATTGACTGAATATCTCTGTGTTATATAGGCTTGGGCAGTTTACACGTTTCAGGCCTGTAATGTTAACCCTAGGCCTTGCTCTCTGTTGTTGCTAGTCACTAAAAAGCAGGTGAAACCCACAGTTACTATATGAGAGAGCTGGGTTTAACTGGGTTATTTTAGACTGTACACCAGATTTTCAGAGCAGCCTTGGTACAAAGATGTCACTCCTTGTTTCAGGATTCGTAAACTAACAACTTCTCGTGATACTATGGCTCCCTAAATTCCTTGTAGCCATGTTCAGGCTTAGAACAAGTAAATTTGAATTAAACATTTAGTTTAAAGCCAAACAGTGAGAGTGATCAGCAAATAGAAACATGACCTAGTCATGCATGGAAATGTCATGAATGAGAAATGACATATGAATATATTCATATAGTACAGAAGAGGCTGCACAGTTTGGTTTAGTGTGTCTTGGTTCTGGATATCTCCAACAGCTGACTCACC
>VOQK01019880.1:31939-43785 GCA_015052645.1 Benitochromis conjunctus
AGAAATAACTGTATTTATAAAGGCTGGAGTTGTGCCTGCATTTTTGCAAGTATTTTATAGGATTTAAATCTCATTTAAGGAATGTGATTAACCATATTAGACCAGCACAGTTCACTTGACCATTTAGCTCTCTTCAGAAATACATATTTCTTTAACTTTGTGGGCTATAATGACCAAATAATGTCATATATATACTCACAGTTTCAGTTTATGTAACCAGGCTGAGTTAGTTACTAAAGAGCAAATAGCCTTTATTTTAGAACGAGAGAGTTCTTCACTGAATTTGCAAAGCAAAGAAACTTGCTGTGCTTCATTTCCCAGAATTCTTCTATTCATGGAGAACAAGGCCTTCATGTTGGCTTTGTGGAGTTGTTGCTGATCGAATTCAGGGGTCTTTTCAGGGTTTTAGGTAAATAAACAAATAAGTAAAAAGGTAGATACAAATTTCAAGAGGTGTATGTGGTTAAAGATAAAGGGGTGAAGGTTTAATGTAATTTACAATCAATGGCAGTTTAAATTTGGACCTGCTCTAATCCTAGACTGAATTAAGTCTTTAAATTGAAATAGCAGCCTATTACTGTTAGCTTATAGACTTTAGTTCTATAATTAGTTTTTCTGTCATGTGTACCTTTTGTGTTGTGTGCCTTTCTTGTTTTGTATATATTTCTCATGTTTGCTATTTATTCTTGCTGTCTTACTATTTATCTTTTATTCTTGTTGGTTTGGAGCACTCACAATGTTTTTTTTACAGGTACAATAACAATAAAGGGCTATTCTATTCTATGCTATTCTATTCTATTCTATTCTAAGCTAAAACATTGTTATGCATGTTTTGTTATAATGAGTTATAGTTTTGTTCCATTATCTTTACACTTAGTTTGCTAATGATTTTTTCATTCATTTTAGATTAACTGGTTTGATGGCTGTTGTTAGTGTCGAAGTCAGTAACGCAGGATTCACGCAGTTTCATGCACCATTGCTCTCACTTAGTCTGAACAAGGTGATGTTGTGTGTTGTCAAAATGAATCATGGATCCAAGACTTGCGTGTCTTGCGTGCTCTGTTTGTACTCAAAGTTGAAGTTTTTTATTTTTGTTTTTTTTTTTTTATTAAATGCTGCCCTGCTGCTGATAGCCAGTCAAATCACAGAATGAAAATAACACCAGGGGAGCAGGGCACCTGCCGAATCAGCAGAATGTATATAAGCAAAGATAACAGAGAACCGGGACAAAATACTTCAATATTTAAAAATGCCATCAATTTTTTTTTGACAAACTATTACAGCTGCTCTTTTAGGGGCTATTTGTCTATGATAGTGACCTGTCATTTTGTCAGTCAGAATGGCTCGATCTATCTACCACTCTGATTTCTCACAAACACACACAGACACACAAACAGACTAATACAATCTGTTACAAACTAGAAACAGGAAAAAAAAAATTGTTTTAACATGCTTCTATCTTTATAGCTTCATCTGCACTTGTGCTGTTTGTACAAAACAGACTCACAATTGAGTCGTCGTGGCTGATGTTTCGCATTTTGCTTTCGGTCTTAATTATTTGGACCTGAGGAGCAGTGGGATCAGTATTTAGACGTTTTATGGTTACATAAGCGTTGAAGGGCAATGAATATTCTCACCCAGCAGAGTAACAGATGTGAACCATGTCTACACTTATTTTAATAACACTAACCTGTTATTAAGACACAACATTTGCCAAAGGGACCTGAGTACGGGGCACTGAATGAGGAAGCTGTCTGGTATTAAGAATGGGTTTACCATTCTCATGCTTCGTGTCTGTTGCATAACATTTTGTGAAATAGCAGATGAGAATGATAGTGATTTATTAGTTGGCAGTTAATACTGTAACATTAAACCTTACATATGAATACACAAATTTGTTTGCATTAATTCAGCAGACTTATATATTTTTTTAATAATATACACTATTCGAACATGGTAGACTGCTGTCTTTTATCTTTTGCCATACACGACATAATAAGTATACTTTACTATACTATAGTTTTCAAACATTAACTTGTGTGCAGACTTGAATCACAGTGCCAAAAATAGATTTTGTCATTTTCGATTTTTTTTTTTTTTCTCAGATTAAATCAGTAGGGTTCTTGTTTGAAATTGATGGAGTGGCCTTTCAAGATTGATATCATGACTTGCAATCTGTGTACCTAACAGTATCAGGAGTGTCTGCTGTGCAGGAAGGGCTGAAAAAAGCATGATTAATGGAGAAGATGCAGGGAGTAGCAGAGTGTGGATTCATGAAGCACAAACGCACAGTCTTTCCAGCAAGCGTACACACACACAGCATCTACTTATGTAGGCAACTATATGTGCACACACAAACATAGCAAGTGGGCTGATAAAAGGATGTACCACATTACTGCAGCTGTCCTCTGGGAACTAAAGTGGAGGCTTGATTCAGCCATTTACCAGCACCACACAATGACTCAGCACATTTACAAGATATAGACTGACATTTGGACATGCATACATTAAGTGTAATCCTTTTCCTTTCCCATCAGTAGCACTGTGATGATAACGTTACTATGTGACATTTTCAACTGTGGAAGACGGTAAAATACTGATTTGGTCCATCCACCCTTTTTACTGAGACCAGGCCTGTGTCTCTAATTAAAATGTAACCCAACACCATTTTTAGATGATTTCAATTCTTAAATGAACTAAAGTGAGTTTAACAATCCAGTTCTTTATTTCTGCTGCATTCAGTGCGTAGTAGCATCAACTACTCTGGCTGAAAACTAACGAGGAGTCGAATTGAGAATTTATCCACCCCAAGGTTTCATTTTGGCCTCACAATTGTGAAGTGATCACTTATTGAATGTTGAAATGTTTTTCAGGTGGAAATTAAAATCCCTGAAGCTTAAGGTCTAACAATGTTAAGCTTTTCTTTTTCCTCCATGAAAAAAAAATTACAACCGGCAAATTTAATTCTTTAAGTGACGATTTCTCAAGGTGTCAGATTACAATGTAATGTTTGGTAGTTTTAAGTGAATGCTTTACAAAACAATTTAAGATTAAAAAACATATAAATTCAAATAATGCAACAGTAAATGATGTGAGATTTGTCTTTGACTTATTAGCAATAATTGAGATGAAAGTAATTAAAGTATCCTCAACCTCAATTTTAAACATATTGTAACTGAGTACATCATGTTTCAAATGCCTTTAATTGATTTTAAAATATTTTTTTTTTACAAAAAAAGAACTATCGTAGCAAACAAACATATGGTACTGATGCCCGGATCCAATATTTGGATTGGATGACAATCTGATAGTGAACCATATCGGACGCATCTGGGATCTTGTTGCCAGATACACTATCGCTATTCTGCTTGCTAAACATTTCAAGTCACTGTTTTTAATCATCCCTCGGCTCTTATTTTATGCCCCAGGATGTCATTTTCACTCCCCTTATTTCAAAGTTCTTCATGGCTACATTCAGCCCAAACAAAATGTATCAAAACAAATGTATTCAATTCAAATTCATTAATATTCTAAGGTAAAGACCCTACAATATTAGAAAAAACAACAACCAGACGGCCCTCTATAGGCTTGTTGACAGAAGGAAAGAAAAACTCCCTTTTAGCATGAAGAAGCCTCCAGTAGAACCAGGCTCAGGGAGGACAACAAGACAAAAAACACAATGTGGACCCAGACCCAGAGATTAATAGTAACTAATGATTGAATATAGTCGTAGTGTATAAACACACAGGGAGGGGAAAAGAAATGCTCAATGCATCATGGGAAGCCCCTCAGCAGCGTGGGCCTATTGCAGCATAACTAAAAGATGGTTCAGGACACCTGAGCAAGCTGTAACTATAAGTTTTATCAAAAAACAAAGCTTTGAGCCTAATCGTAAAAGCAGAAAGAGTGTCTGTCTCCAGAATCCAAACATGCAGTAATGTTGGCACAGTCTGGAGACCTTCTACTTCTCTCTTGACCTACACTCTGACGACAGTGCTCAGTACTTTCTAGGCTTCTGTGCAGTCAGTGATATCCAGGCCAAGACCTTCTGTCCTGTCTTCCAGTCTCTATTTACATGACTTATAATTCATGACTCACATGAATTATAAAAGCTTGTAAAAATTAAATGGTTGGCATACAATTTAGCCCATGGTGTCAACACTACATCCTTCTTTGGCTGTTGCATACAACTACTGGCAAGGTCAAATATACTTGATCAGTACTACTTGGAGTATCAACTGAAACCAGAAAGCTTCCTTGTACCAAAAATCTTGTATGCAGGGAATGCAGAGTGTTGCAGTGTTTTCATACTAAAGTTAAATTTCTATATTTACACCATTTTGGCCATATCCCATTGAAAAATGGAGCTGATGGTTGCAGATTCAAAATGTTCGTGCTGTGAACTTTGACATTGGGGTGCTTCTTTTTCTTTAGCTTTATCTACCTTTAGCTTTTTGTGGAACATAAGTTAAGAAAGTTATAGTATACATCATGGTTTGCACCGTCCTACATTGACTAATGGCCACATTGTGGTACTGATCTTTGTTAAGATTTGCTGAGGGAGAATCTCAGCATAACACAGAAATTTACACCTCCTCTTCCTGCTCCCAAAGATAACAAGACAGAGCTGCAGTCCACAGAGATATGATTTAATTGTTAGTGAAAGCAGAAGTAGTGTCAGGGTGGGATCGACCAAAACAAATAAAACGAACTCACGTTTCATTAAATAAAAAGAAAAGAAAGCATCTCACTTTCCTCAAACCAGAAAAAAGAAAATACAAAAAAAGGCTTTGCACTGCTACCAGGACGATTTTTTTATAAAGTATATTTACGTTACACACTACAGATGGCTGTCCATGAACTTTAAAATGGGTCAAAATCAGTCAAGCTTCAGTTTTAACTATTCTAATAAACACAACATACTCATCTGGAAATCACTCACAAATAAGCCTACATTTGGATAAGCCAACAGATTAAATTAAAAACTTTAGTTGCTCCATATACTGAGTAAACAAAAATGCTTGACAGTAATAAATGCACCGCAGTGGATGTTAGAGAGAGCTCTGTGCTGACGCCACTTTGCTTGGTGGGTTTTAATGAGTCCAGGTATATTGCAACATACAGTGAGTCACAGCCTGTGACCCAGTTGAGCTTTGTTGCTCAGCATGACCTCATTCTGACTGCACAGTAAAACAAATCTGATGCTGCTGCAGCTGTCTGCTTTGGCCGCAACACAGTGTGGAGAAAGCTAAAAAGTTACCTGAGCTTTTCAGATGATTCGTGCTTAATTTCACAGATCTTTAGTGTGCTATGTGAAAATGTCACTCCTGCTTTCAAGCAAAGCCATAAATGCGTTCAGTCATTTCTGGTGTCAAAAGAAACGGACTTTTCAAAATGAATATACAGCTCATTGATTATGTGAAAAAGTGAAGTGTGTGTGTGCGTGTGTGTGTGAGTGTGAGTGTGATCTCAGGTGAAATGTTGAGCTTACGGAGAACAGGCTAGTTGGCCTTAATCCTACCCTGCATATGTGTGTGGTAGTATTAGATGTGTCATGCATACAGTAGCAGGTAACCAGTGCTCACAAGACCACACGCATATGCACACACACCCGTGTTCATAGCGTGCATGATGAGATAAGCTTGTTAGAAAGGCTTTGGCTCAAAGGAAATATCTTATTGTGCCAACAGTATCCAGGCAGGTTTTATTTCCTCGTGTGAGTGGCAGTGGGAAGCAGCGTATATGATCACATGAAAAGGAGTGAAAAAGTGTGTCTGACGTCAGCTTAAAGACAAGTCCAGCTTTAGTTAAAGATTTACCACTTTATATTTAAAGTTGGTGAACAGTTTAAACCTTATACCCGTTTAACATCACTATGACAGCATTGCCAGTAGCAATGTCACTCGAAACTTACATGGGCTTAACTATAAATACCAACCCATTTCCTTACATGTTTCCTAACATATTTGCTACGCTAACCCAGTCTTTGTGGTGTGAAAATCTGTTTTTTTTCATGCATTTGTAATCCTTTTCTCCTCTTTTCCTTTCTTCTTTTTGATGTTGTTTTTATGCTTTTATGTTTTTTTTTCCCCTTCCTTCAGTGTGAGTGTGTTTTTCCACGAATGTGGCTGATCATTATGTCGTGATCTCAAGCCATCTGGGCTGGATGGCTTGTTTGCATATCTGGTGTTAACTGTTATACATATTCATGACCAGGGCCTAAACTGGCATGAATATTCATTTTGTCTCCAGGCTGTAGACGGGTGGAGTGGGTGTGATTCCAAACAGCAGAAAAGAAATTAACTCAACCTTTTGTGTGGTGGACAAGAACACTTGATGAATGCCGTGGGCCTGCTGGTATGCCTGGTGAGCGTCCCGTGTATGCGGGCTATTGCATTTACTTAAGTCATGTGGTGGCCATTGGCAAACAGTGTCGGTGATACAGGAGAAGATGAAAGCGTAAACAAACCAACCTCATATTATGACAAAAAAAAAACATCTAAAGAGACAAATCCTTCTCATGAAAGGGCAGGGAAGCTGCTGGACAGAGTTAAAGCAAAGCCCACTTATCCAGTTTTGGGTTGCAGGTGGGCTGGAGCCTGTCCCAGCTGTTATGGTGAGAGGAAAGGGGTTCACTCTGAACAGGTCGCCACTCTTTCGCAGGGCTAATGCATAGAGACAGACAACCATTCATGCTGACATAAACACTTCACACCCACATTAATTAGTTAGTGGACTGTTTACTTACTGTTTGAGGGGATACACATCTACCACACGTGTGGACCATTATATAGATGACACTAATGAATTTTAGTTGGTTAATATTAGCACATCCACAGCTGATGTTTTCCTTTATTCCTCTTGTTAAAGCCTGCGATTTGGACCTTGACATCTCTGTTTGCTGTGGCAGTATCAAAGGAAAATTTGTTTCTATATTTAATGTTATTTGATTTTCATCCAATGTTCCTGACGTGTTTCTGTCTTTGATGTACTCTTCTCTCACGACTTTGTATCCTCACTTCTGCCTTTGTGTTTGGAGGAAAAACTGACAAACCCAATGATGATAAATGTGTGTGAAAATAGCAACAAGCAATGCTGGATGAGTAGATATCACCAAGAAATGTGTGATTAATTAGCAACAAAAACAAGCGTATGACTTTTGCAATAAGCAAAAGCAGGGCTGAATCACTTTGAAGCTGCCCAAACTTGGACCCTGAAGTATAAAAACGTTTCAAACCCCAGGAGACACATGCTCTCACAGGAATACACATTCAGCAAAGGACAATAACACAAAGAGCTTCAGACCCTGTATGAAGGAATAAATTCTATTATAATTAAATACATCTTAAAGGTGAAGATAAAACTGATCAAAGACAGAGAACCTGCGTGACACAATACTAAGAATAACCCAAAGCCAACGTTGATAATGTGCCTTTCAATCAAGCAACAATACAACACCCAAGTTAGAATCTTTAGGATTGTAGTCGCATCAAACAGAATCTCTTATAGGCCTACTGAATTAACTGCCATATATATTCTGTTATAATCACAATGTTTACACAGAATTACAATGATTAGTTCCAGAGTAGCGCAAATAGCTTCCAGAGAACCACTGCTCACCCTATGGTAGGAGGAAGTGTCTGTCTCTGTGTCTTAGCCCTGAAAAAGACTGGCAGCCTGTCCAGGGTGTAGCCCTGCTTTCCCCACGTAACAGCTGGGACAGGCTCCAGCCCACCTGCAACCCAAAACTGGATAAGCAGAAGAAAACAATGGATGGATGGGTGAATAGTTCCTATTTTAGTGTTGCATGGCATGTACAAGACATTTAGAGAAATGGCACATTTATGCTCTAGAGGAAATTCTTATGGCAAGAGCTGGCCCGAGCATGTACTGAAAGCTTTCAGCTGCTCCTTTATTCACAATGGTTCACCAGACTGGATAGCTCCGTGTGTGTGTGTGTGCGTGTGTGTGTGTGTGTGTGTGTTTTTTGTTTAAATTTGGTAGATTTTTACACTGGATGCCCTTCCTGACCCAACCCAACAGGTATTTGTGTGTCCTGTTAGTTCAGTTCAATTCAGCTTCATTTATAAAGCGCCAAATAACAGCAACAGTTGTTTCAAGGCACTTTATATCGTAAGGTAAAGACCCTACAATAAAAAAAAAACAAAAAAACCCCCCAGAAAATCATCATATGACAATCATATGACCCCTTATGAGCAAGCGCTTTGGTGACAGTGGGAAAAAAAACTCCCTATTAACAGGAAGAATCCTCCAGCAGAACCAGGCTCAGGGAGGGGCGGCCATCTGCCGAATGTGTAAACCACTAAATTTGTAATGGTACAGTTATAACTGAAAAATAGTTACATTTGTATTGACATGCAATTTAATTTACCTGAGCAGAATACACAGGCAGCTATAACGTATGACCATAAAGTTTTGGAAATGGTTCTAAATAATATCGATGTATGTGTGCTGAATCCTTTCCAGTGTGTCAAAACAGCCATCCTTGAACTTCATTTTCATTTCTGCAAAGTGGACCAGGTTGCTGGGAGCCAAATCTGGAGAGTGGCAAAGGTAGTGAGCTAAGATTGTGTTGTCAACACACTCTGTGCTGGCACAAGCTGGCACACACCAAAGGCTGTTTCCATTGAGTGTTCTTTCTCAGATGCCTCGGGACATTTGAGGAGCATTTTGAAATGACAGTCCTGCCTGGGGGACAAATCGAGGGTTCAGAACCCCTGGAATGTCGAAAAAAATTATTATAATCCTCGTCTTGCTCCTCACCTGAAAAAAATATGCCTTTGGGCTTGGAAACCAGTTACTGTTGGACTGAAAAGTGCTCGCTCGTAGCTGGAAACCCAGCGCTCATCAGCAGTGATGATTACTTCATATAAAATTCAGGTCCGTTTGAAACAGAAGTTAATGTTTGTTCACCGAGCAGGTTTGAGGTCTACAGTGGCATTGCAGAGCACCCAGTGCAATCTAAAAATAGTAGCCTCAATGGGATCTGTCTAGACATGCACAACAAGATCATCTTGAATGTGAGAATGGCCAGTTTTAAATCAGGTCAGGCGTTTGAGTTTGGAGTTTTGATTACACCTCATATTTCTAACAAAGTAGCTGAAAGGAGTCTTAACACTAAGTTGCAATGCTTATAAAAAAAATAAATAAAAATGTGTGTGAAAGGTTTAAATAATTTCAAATTGAGGTTAACTTTAGTACATGTTTACTTTTTTCTGACTTGGATGCTGCCATTTTTAAATACGCTAACAAACTGAATCAAAGGATATCTGTATCAACAACACGTAGAATTAGGGAGTAACTAGATGTGGCTGTTCAATGGCATAATATTTTTATATAATGCTTTTTTTGGACAGTATAACAACCAACTGTTATTGTAAAATTAAACATCTAACACATGCATACACTATAAAGTGAAAACACTGTTATATGAATTTTAATGCATTCACTTACTGCAGGGAGGCTCTTGTCCTCAGTTCAGCTGATGATTTAAATGTAAAAGTGTCTCTGAGTGTGTTTAAGTACATACATCAGTATGCAGGACGGAGGGTTTAGATGGTGCTGAACTAAAATGATCTCTCAGGTTCAGTAATGCGTCCCCATAACCACATTGCATTGTTTTCTAATGCTGGGGTGAATACTGATAAAAATGATGTTTTAAGATGGTTGTTCCCATTTGGAAAGAGAGACACTCGTTTACTCAGATACACAACACACTCACTTAGGCATGCTTTATAGAAGACATAATAGTAAAATTCACACTTTTATGTGCTTTTACGCTCCCAGTGCATACCCATATTTGCAAGAAAACAACACCGGCAAGCGCATCACTAAGGCACACCCACACATTTACCAGCAGACAGAATTCACATTTGATATTTCTTTCTTGTTTGACTTTTTTTTTTTTTTTCCCCAGAAATATGGCTTGCTTTGTTTTCTGTGTTTGTGTGTGTGAGCATGCATGTATGCGAATAAAGGACGGGAAACTGGAGTTTAGCTTTGCTCAACCACAAAAATGCTGCACACATACACACTATCCCAAGTGCTTTAAAAGAAAACACCAGGAGGGAGAACAAAGAGCCTCCTTGAAGAATAGACATGAATTATTCACTCAATCAGATAAGAGGACAAAGAGAGAATGAGAGAGAGACATAGAGGGAGAAATGGAGATGGAGTGTGGGTGATACAAAGAAAGAGACAGACTGATGGATTGACAAGGAGAGTAGGGTTTTATGCTGCATTAGCAGTAACGACAAGAAGGTCCTGAAGAGATTTTAAATTAAACAACACGGCTTGCTATCATCCTCTAAACTGCCCCCCCAAAAAACCACAAGGTACTAAAACTAATACATGGCTTCAAATAAATAAATAAAGCAACTCCTTCTTGAGGTACATTGCAATACTTATCAGTAAAAGCCAGATACTTTGGAAATCCGGGTCTTTTTCTGAGCTGTGAGGTGTTTGCTTTAAGGAAAAAGTTTATCCAGTGAAAATCCACAGGCAGCAACAGCTTAGCTTTAGAATCTTTGCTGCTTTTCAGCCAGATATGCTTTATCAGATCTAATATGGCGCTTCTACTGCTAATGCAGTGAGGCTGTAGTAACTTCAGTAACAGTAGACAATTCAGGTATTCGATCTAATATAATGAAACTAGTAACAACAAAGTGTAGCTGCCTTATCAGCTTAGCACAGTTGTTGCCTGAATTTTAGTGCTGCGGTGGTTTTTCTGGTGCAGCTGACTTGGCCTATTTTATGTGCTGGAGAGTAAATACATATTTAATTAGCTTAGTCTGTTTTTACATAATATTAATTGTTGTGTAATATTCTTGGTTGTTAATCCAGTGTTACATTTGCGCTTATAAAACACATATGCAAGAGTTATTACCAAAATCATACTGACCTGTGTAGATACATGTATAGGTCAAAATACAAACATTTAATAGACAAAAAGTGAAAAAAGATCATGTGCGACTGAACACTATTTTAACTTTAGTCATTTGGCTGACATCGTTCCACTTATATCCACTGTCTAGGATTGGCTAAGTCATTCATCGACAGGTTAACTGTGAGGTTAACTGTGATTCGTACATTTCCACAGGCAAAGTCTCTGTTTCTCTTTGTCTCCATGCTTCATGCATACACTTACATACCCGATCTCACTTTCCTCACATCAGGAGCAGTATGGCTGCACAAAGTTTGTAGTGAGATCTCCATATTCACCACCCAGCATTCATTATGACAGGTGAATACTGCTACAGGTCTACGCCTACAGTCATGACTGCTAATGGGCCACTGCAAACATTCACACGTCATAATGAGTATCACATGACAGTAATGAGGTTTATTTCCCATTTTGTTTTAGAAGTGAACCACTAGTAGTCCTGTAGTACTCTTGTAGCAATTACCAGAAGGAGGAGAGATAAAAAAAGACTGAAATAAGAGAGGATTGTAGGATAAACAATTGCATGAAAGACTTCAAAATCTCATCCTTTATTCAATTGCTGGAATTAGGATGAGAGGCAGTAGCACAGAGCGAAAAAGAAAGAGAACCAAAAGACTGGAGTGATTGCAGAGTAAGATTGAATTTCATGATTTATTCAATAGTCCCGGAGAATGAGAGAGAAAGCAAGGATGGTAAAGTGAGAGTGATTCAGAGAACGAGAGTGAAAGAGCCTAAGAGGTTTTAAGAGACCCTGTAAGAAGTTTAATATCAGGTTTCCTAATCGTCTTTCTCCATTTCATCCATCAGCCCCATAGCTGGCAGACAGTCAGAGGAGGGCAGATCTTACACTACTACAAACAGGTAATCATGTTAATGGTAAACA
>VOQK01019885.1:11410-24399 GCA_015052645.1 Benitochromis conjunctus
TTACTTCCAATACACCACGAAACACTAATAAAGGTAGCCTTACAAAAGTAAAACAACATGGCCTGACATCCTAAAAATATGACAGCAGAGTGAGTGTGCTCTCACAAACCTGCAGCAGCCCGTGGAGTAACTGTGTTGCAGATGTTGACTGAACAGGTTGCTTTCTTCACTGTCGCTGAAACTGGTTTGTGATAAGAGCCATTTTCTGTCAGAGAGGAAAAATATTGAATTTTATTCTGTGAAAAATTCTCTCGTCAAGGCTTTTAATAAAACTGATACTCACTACACAGTTACTTGGAATTGTATTGTCTGTAAACAGACTATACTAAATTGTATGAAGTGGCTCTTGGATACAAACTCAAATCAAATCAGCTTTTAAGAAGCCGTCCCAAACAGTGGTGGTTCAGGACTGTTTGGCCCCAGGGTCAGCTCCACATGAAAGAGCCTTTATGAAATGCCTACATATAAAAGGCTAGCACCTGATCAGTCCTCATGAGTACAGCTGAATCTAACACTATAAAAGGTTAAGATAGAGTGGTACACGCAAGACAGAAGACTAACTGGTTTAAAAAAAGGTTTTTTCTTTCGGGCTAAACCGTATACTGGTGTCATTAGTTTATTATGTAATATTTACAAACAGATGCCTCATTATTTAGTTCTCGGTAGTCATGTGCAAAGATTTCTTAAGAGGAGTGCATAATCTATATGATCAACTAATCATTGATATGGTGAAATGATCCTGTGGTCGTAATCCACAATCTCTGATTCAATAAAAAGGCAGTTTTGATAAGATAATGATAGAAAGCACAGAAAAAGGCGACTAACCTTCTGTTTTTTCAAATCTGTTTCCCTTCCTTTGGCTTTCGATGGTACGTGTAGAAAGAGGTCCCTGCGATGGAGGGATGACACACTGTTTCTTCTGCACAGCCATGCTATGTACTGAACCTGGCATACCAATGCTCTCCCTCAAAACCCCCCTTCCGTTCGCTCCTCCTTCTCCTCTTTTGAATTTCTATTTCAAGATGCCTCTGGGTCCTCGGTTAAGTGTGCTGTGCGTGGAACTGCCTCCTGCATCAGCTGCTTGTCCATCTGTGCCTCACAAATAAACAGGGAGAGGAGCAAGAATACAAAGCCTTTAGTTATACTGTGTACAATGGATTGGAAAATTTTTCAGGCAGGATTATTCACGCTGAAAATTTCCTCCAGTCTCTTTCAGGGTTGTGAAGGTCTGAAGAGATTCTGAGCCTCTGTGAGTCTCATCTATAAAAAGGCTACTCCCCCTTTAAAGATCTCACCCTTGTGAGCTGCTCTGCTTTACTTTCACATAATATAGCTGTGTCACTTTAATTCCCCCACCTCGCTGCCTCTTCGCTAGATGGAAGCAGGCAAAGGGATGCAGCATTTCCTGGAGGCCGTAAAAAATTGAAGCAAACCTCAGAGCTTGCCATCATGTATAATTACCATTGCGTCACAGCTGCAATATCCAATGACATATATTGCCTGGACATTAACTTGCTGTGATGCAGTTAGTGTTCATAACAGATGAGGTGAAAATGGCCTCTTTTTCCCTATGATTCATCCTTGGTGAATGATATAGTCTGACCACTAGATGGAGGGCTTTCTTTAAAGAAACAGCTTCAGCTTTATCCACCCAGTTTTGACACAAATGTGATGTTTTTACTTTAGGCTGTGTTGTTATTAATTTCTGTGACTTACCACTACAATATGACTTAGATAGCTGACCAGCAGTCCATGTTGTACACTTATTTTTAATCTTAACCTATCATCTCCATTTTCCTTACAAAGGTTTAAAAGATCGCAGCACCATTCAATAAATTTCCACTCCACTTAGAAATCGACTAAAAAGAGAAAGTGTGTCTATCTCACATGGATATTTAATTTAAGGCTACAACATGATTTAAATGCAAAGTTTCATACCAGAGTGTTATTTTCTAATATTCGTAGAACATTTTGTGACAAGTATAATGTGGACAATTTAAGCCTGCGCTGCACATTCAGAGATTGGATTATCAGTGAGATTTCAGTGGTTAAAGTTATTAAATAAATTTTTTTTTACTTCTTTTATTTACTTCTTCTATTTTTAGATTTTATAATTTGGTATATTAATCACCAATCACCACCATTTAACAAAACACAATTTTAAGCAACTTCACTCCAGTAAACGTTATTTCTGACAAATTTAAAACGTCAACATTTAATCACAAATGTATGAAAGCTTAGTGGCATGCAAATTGCTTATAGAATGTTATGCATTTAATCTTTGATTATTGTGCAAAGTTTTTATGCTGTCTGACATGTAACATTAAAAAAATGTAATATTACATAATAATAAATGTGTTCAATCAAATAAATGCATTAATTTTACATTGCAGTCTTGTGTTCAATCAATATTAGCTGCAAAGGACTGATTTTAAGAACATGATGTTTAACCTGATAACAGCTCCTCATTTCTTCCTTTCAAATTAAATCGAATCAAATCACTTTTATTGTCACATGACATTACTGGTACACTGGTACAGCGCGTGTGAGTGAAATTCTTGTGTGCAAGCTTCACAAGCAACAGTGGTGTGCAAAATACTAGAGACATAAGAAACAAAGCAAAATATAAAATATATCCTAGTTGCCATCATAACATAAAACAACATTAAAGATGGAAATGATCTGCCAAGTTAAGCAAGAGATAATTCTCTATCTATGGTTAGCTATAAAAACCACTAAGCTAGCATGGCTGTTAGCTTACTTTCTTCATGTTAATGAAACCAAATTTTCAGCGGAACCTTAAAAGTATAAAAACTTTAGCTTTTTATAATATAATCAGTAAATATCTACTGATAAATAGTTTTGAGAGAAAAGAAAACATTTTATAAGCATCTTATGTACGTTAACTGTTAGCATTAGATTTAGCTAAAACAAGGCCTGTCTCTGAGTAAACTTAGAAAGATCCAAACCCGAACCAGGAACTAATAATAATAATAATTATTATTATTAATAATTATTATAACTAGACAACGAAACTGTTTTTCACTAGAGTAAACTAATCCTAAAATAAATAAATAGATAAAAAACTGTATGGTAACTTACCTGCCCCAAGCATAGAAAAGTACAGAATGTAATTTACAGTCAGGTCATGGCCAATCCTGTCTGTAGGAAATAATTACTAATAACACTAACAAAGTTGGTGAAACAAAGTTGAAAGACTCCTACTAACAGCTACAAGGAAAACAACTTTATAGCTTCTCATAATGTTCTACATACATTATGGTGAATGTGTGCCCCTCTGGCAGCTTAAACATAGAAACTTTCTTTTGTGCTCACTATAGAGATACACGTGAGACCAAATTGTAATTTATCTTGTATAACATATCTTGATTTAGATCACAAACATGGCCTTTTTACTCTTACTCCAAAGGTTTTTTTTTTAAAGTCAGGTATGTTAAACAGTCCTGCTGAATTCTGTCCCCACTGTACTGTGAGCAGTGTTTTGGGTATCAGCTGACTGTTAAGAGTACATAAGGAGCAGTGAAAGGACATTTGTTCCTTGTCTTCAGTTCCCTTCCAGGTATGGTCCTCTTTTTTTTTTTTTAGCTGTTTAGTGAGCCAGAGCCAAAAACAGTACTGACAGCTCTTTGGCCACCAGGTGGTGTTTCCGTTCCTTTCTTTGGCCTTAAAGGGAGAAACATGGTAAGATGCAAAAATGTAAAGGCACTCTAAGCACTGTCAATAATGTGCTCACACAATTTGACCACACAAACACTCTCACATGATTTTTGTTTTGTTCATTATATGATAATAGGGTGTTTTATTATATATAGTACATATTTCAATCCACAGACATTACAAATAATCGCTCAGATTCTGAGTATTTCTTTAGTTTCTGAGGTCATATAGGGTCAAACCCACCCAGGTCCTACGTGCCCCCTCAACAACACCACTGTGGCTGTGTTTCACTGGTCAAGCTTGCCAGATTCGTCATCCAAACAGTCTGAAATGTGCCCCAACGATATAGTACACCATAGTCAGCTGGTGTCCCCAAAGAGTCACTGGAGCATGAATAAGATGTTGATAACCAATCTACAACCAACAGCCAAAAGAGGTCTTTGGACACTGGACCTACATGGGATAAGGTTGCATGATTGGTATCAATTCATTCTGTGACTCATCTGTGACTCATCCTAGACGACATTGTCAAAGGTGTCACTTTCTCATGCATATTCATAAGTGTTACCTAAATATTCATCCATAATATAGATAATGCTCTCTTTTATTTCAGAGTTATTAGACAATTGTGTTTTGAAACTCTTATATTATATGATTCCTAAAAAAAAGAAGAAAAGACAAATGGGTAGAAGTTCACTTCAATTTAATTTTATTCATATAGTGCCAATTCACAACAGTTGCCTCAATGCACTTTATATTGCAAGGTCAAGACCCTACAATATTAGTGAGAAATTCCCAACTATCATATGGTCCCCTATGAGGAAGCAATTGTGACAGTGGCAAGGAAGAACTCTCTTATAACAGGAAGAGACATTCAGCAGAACCTGGATTAGCCCTTTGCTTTAACAAGCTAGAGGGTGAGAGGAAAGAGAAGAGAAAAAAAAAAGAGCACAGAGAGACTAGAACAAAACAAAAACTATGGGAAATTATTAATGTCTGTTAATTTTTCTTTTTCAAACCAGAAACAACAGCGATGGCAGACTGGTTTGGTCCCTAACGTCGACTTCTGTGTTTAAAGTTGAATTTGATGACAACATCAATCAGAGAATGAGGTTAGTATATGAGACAACAGGGGCAGCCGGTAACTTTGCACTATTGGTGACATGGTTACCAGCTCTCCTGGAGGAACTAGGACATCTCCTCAACCCCTCTTAGCTGGTATTGAATCATGTAATTAACAGCAGAATCCCTCAACAGACACCGGTGACACCACAGGCTGGTGCCACTGAGCCGATCACACGCTTCCCACTGCGCAGGTGGGAAAAGAATAGCTCTGTTACGGATCTAGGTAAAAACAAGGAAGCTGTTGCACAAAGTTAAAATCTGTGTTTTGTTTGAAATCCATTTACCCAAAATAGTTTTGTACATGCACCATTGAAAATAGTGTTTGCATCATTTTATTAAGTGGGTTATCCACAGGCATTTTTCCCTATAAGATAGCAAAGATACTGTGTTTGTGTTATTCCCTACGAGCAAATCTATTTCTTTTATTGTGAACAGTGATACTGCCTCATAATGAGGCTGCCACATGCAACACTGACTGGGCCACCTAAATAATTTAGGGCCTTGTTTCATCGGATACCAGGAACTTTAGACTTTGACGTATGGCTTACAGACTGGCTGTATGTGTAATTGATGAGATGATGAGTTGTACTTCAGCATGCAAGAGAAGTTGCATTGAATAGAAGTTGCTAAAGCATATCTCAGCTCGGCAAAATAATGCAACACAGTCGAGGCTTTTGGCAAATACTGCTATCACCCCCCTGTCAAAACTACATGCTGGTTCCTTAATCTTTCAAGTAAGTAGCCCTATTGAAATAACAACAGTGACTCAAAATTTAGGTAATCTTTGAAATCACTCAAACTTAAATGGATTTGAAACGCAAGGCATTGCAAATATGGTTTGACATCATTTGGCGATTGCACGATGATGATAAAAGAAAATGCGTGTGTGCCCTAGGATTGGGTGCAGCACCTTATTAATGATTAAAAGGCAGCATTCTTTCAGGCTAGGATGGGCTGACATTTTGGTTATTTCCATGAAATCCTATCACTTCTGACATGGCAATATCCTGATTACCCAAAGTCCACACAGTTTAAAGCACTTCCAGTAGATTTTTTTGTACAACCCTAACTTATGGTGACACTGTGAAAATCTTAGAATTGTCTTTATGTTCACTTTGTAGCAAGCTTGATTATTATGTTGTCTCTTAAGATGTTGTGCAGCATACTTTCTAAATTGTACTTAAAACATACTTTCCAGTAGTGGTATTGAAGCTTTTCAGGCTATGTCAAGCAGATTCACTACAATAGAATGATAATTTCATTCATTTGAAATGTTTTAGATGTTCAAAAAAAAGCTTAATACATATATCCTTTGTAGCGTTCAGAGCCTGTGTGGCTTGGCAGACAGTGACGTCTCTCAGCGGTCCCTAGTTATAGTTACCAGTCTCGGGTTCAACACTCATGCACTATTCATTGGTGTATCACATCACTCCTGCCCAACTTTAGACTTGGACAAACCAAATTCTTTTCTGTGCAACTTTACTTTGTAGCCTTATTCTTTGTGCTGCGCAAATGTCTAAAATGTTTACGTAGTGTTTCTTCCATTTCCAGAGGGGAAAAAAAGAGGAAAAAAATAACAGCCTGCTTAGAGGAAGGACACAGGGGAATCATTCCTTCTGTATGGTATGTATGATCAGATTATTTCAACTCCTTAGCAACACCAAGTTAAGTGAAAGATCAGCTGTACTGTAGCAAATAACTTTGGCAATTAGGCCTCAGTGTTTTTGCAATATACATGAAAGACTATTTCTTTTGACGAGGATCCCTTTCGTGGCTTGGTAGGTTAGAGTCAGTTGAGTTGAATTTTTTTTATGTTTCAGAGCTGCACAAATATGAATTCTTTTAGTTATTCTAAACTTCCTCGCTATGCATCTCACGAGAGTGCTTAAGTTGGTATTTGTTTGAGCAGTTTGAAGCATTGTTGCTTGTTTTGCACATTCAGCACAAAGCATTGCAATGTTTTGCTTTGTTTTTGGATATTAGTGAAAACTGAAAATGTAAAAAAGCAAAATTCAAAACAGCTAGAAAAGGTGACACATGCTAGTTAATTAACACAACAGAATTCCAATTTTTCTTATGTTTTAATCTTAGATAAATGAGGGAAAAATTTTAATTTTAATCATGTTTTTGGGCTTATATTTTCTTTAATCCTGGCACCTGCCCCACATTGTGCCACTTACCAAATTAATTATTTTAAGTGTATTATTTTTCACAAAGCATGTGAAATGTATCCCCTCCAATTCATGTATTAAGGTCAGCCAGTCTAAATAATTGAAAAGGCCCTTTTAAAGGGTAATCCAGGGTGTGGTAGTATGATGACACCCTTCTTCTTGCATACCTTCTGCGCTGTGTTCTGTCCTTAAACTTGTTTTTTGTTTGTTGTATGTTTTAGTATTTGATTTAAACAGTCCTAATAATTTAGCCTCTGTCTGCAGCACAGGCCAACAGTAAAGTGTCATGGTTTATTCTGCTGAGGTTTTGCAGGTGTGTTACTGAACAATGTGTTTTGTTGCTGTTTCTGGTAGCAGAACATGCATAGAGAAAATACAAAACACGCACAGACCATTAGTTCACTCATGTTGATCAAAAGAAAAGTACAAAATTGTTATGAAATTTTTATTTATTTTTTTTTTTCACAGAGCACTCGAGGATTGTCGTGAACCATGAAGCGCAGTAAGAACCGTGGACAAAAGGAGGACAGAAATGGAGGTATTGGCTAACATGGATGATTAGGTCAAAATAGCACAGACCCACTAATTCAAAACCCAACAACCATTTTTTTCAAGATGTATTAGTGTCCTGAGAAATACAAAAGTAGCAGCTTTTGTATATTGATCTTGTTAACATTTAAATTGCCTAATAGCTATTTGGATATTAGATAACTAATCCTGCACTGTTGCTTCTAATTGGTAGATGTAACATATCAAGGTTAACAGGATGGGTTTCAAATTCAGCTCTCTGTGTCCTCTTGGTGAAAACAATAAAAATAATGTCCACACTATTAATAGTGTAAGGCACTGGTGTCACTCAGGGAGGATAGTATTTTGGCTTTATTGCCAGAAGAAAATAAAAGTATTTTCCCCTTATTAAAGCAAGTGACAAGACTGCCACTTTCACAGCACTCAGGCTACCAGCTGTATTCTCTTTTGTCTCTGCTGGGACAGGATCGTATTTTCGGGTCTTCTCTTTTAATGACATTTTTGGAATTAACGCTGTTACTAAAATAACACGTTTTCCTCACTGTGTGTCTTTTATTTCATCTGCAGATGAGCCAGCTATTTTGGAGACAGAGGACCTGGATCGCCAGGCCATGTTCATGGGAGGAGGCGTGGACCCTGACACCATCTCACTGGCCTCAGTCACAGCTGTCACCACCAATGTGTCTAATAAGAGGCAAGAGTTCTGTAGTGCATGAACAGCAAGGACCGTACACACCCTGGACGTTCTCTGTTCAAACTGCAAACCAGTCAGAACAATAAAAATGAGAACTAGTGGACTGAGGAACAGTTTTTACCCTAAAGCATTGGTTTCCACTACCGAAGTTTCCACCTCACTACACATTTGACTATAAACACTTTACGCTAGCTAAATTGTGTACAATGCTGCTGTGTTGGTGCTGCTAAGTTTATTTTTTATCTTTAGTTATCACTTTACCTATTTGTATTAATTCTGATTGATTATTTTTATGTTAATTATACTTTGTACAATGACACTGAACATAATTCATCTGTCTCACTCCACATTCACCACGTTCACATTGCGATGCAGGTCAAAGCCAGACATCAAGATGGAGCCCAGCTCTGGAAGACCAGTAGACTATCAGGCAAGGGAAAGTTGTTATTGAGTGTGTTTCTGTTTTTATATTTGATGTAGTGCTATTTACACAGTAGCAGTCAAACATTTGATTATTTAATTCCAGGTCAGTGTGACAGTGATTGAAGCCAGACAGCTGGTGGGCTTGAACATGGATCCAATGGTTTGCGTGGAGATCGGAGAAGATAAAAAGTACACTTCAATGAAGGAATCGACCAACTGCCCCTATTATAATGAAGTGAGTCTGTCATTACGACATGTATAATAATTTATGTTTATTCAAAGGGCAATTTTCCATCATTGTCATCACAAACTCTTTTTTTCCGTCTCCAGTATTTTGTGTTCGACTTCCACGTCCCTCCGGATGTTATGTTTGACAAAATCCTGAAAGTGTCTGTGAGTCGTTTCGTTCCTTATAGTTAAACATAAAAGTCACTCATAGCAGTTCCTTTTCACAAGCGTACTAAATGCTGCGATGTTTACATCCTTAAACCAAACTATAGGTAATACACTCCAAAAATCTTCTGCGCAGTGGGACCTTGGTTGGAAGTTTTAAAATGGATGTAGGCACTATCTACTCCCAGCCTGGTAAATATTCAATGAAGATCAGCTTTTTAAAAATGTCACTACATTAATGATACAAATGCATTAATAAATATGTCCTCCTTGACTTGTAGATCACCAGTTTTATCACAAATGGGCTCTCTTGTCTGACCCTGATGACATCACAGCTGGCTGTAAAGGCTACGTTAAATGTGATATTGCAGTTGTGGCTAAAGGGGACACTATAAAAACTCCACACAAGGCAAATGAATCTGAAGAAGATGACATAGAGGGGTAAATAAAACACAGATCAATTTTGTTGATTTTGAAACTAGTGAAAAAAATATACTAACTCTTTGTTTCAGGAATCTCTTATTACCTGAGGGGGTGCCTGCAGAGAGGCAGTGGGCTCGTTATTACTTGAAGATCTACAGAGCTGAGGGGCTGCCCAGAATGAACACCAGCATCATGGCGAATGTGAAAAAGGCCTTCATAGGAGAAAATAAGGACCTGGTTGATCCTTATGTCCAAGTACAGTTTGCTGGGCAGAAGGCGAGTGCTAACAAAGCTGCTACATGTTCATTGACCTATGTAGCATTTATTTTCTCATTCAACTCGAAATCTAAATCACACTAACAAAAGTTTACAATGTGTGATTACTACAGGGGAAAACATCAGTTCAGAAGAGCTGCTATGAGCCTATCTGGAATGAGCAAATTGTTTTCACTGAGATGTTTCCCCCACTCTGCAAACGTGTAAAGATCCAGCTCCGAGATTCAGATAAAGTGAATGATGTTGCGATAGGAACGCACTTCTTAGACCTGCGCAAGATTTCTAATGATGGGGATAAAGGTGGTGCTTTAGTTATTTAAAGAAATATCTTCTCCATGGATTAACTGCAAAAGATTTTCTTTTGACATGTCAGTTTTTCTCTTGCAAATTATTCGATTCAAATCCCTTTTTCTCTTTGTTTTTCAGGCTTCCTTCCAACTCTTGGTCCTGCTTGGGTGAATATGTATGGCTCCACTCGTACCTACACCCTGATGGACGAATACCAGGAGTTAAATGATGGACTTGGAGAGGGCGTGTCCTTCAGAGCCCGTCTCCTCATCAGCCTTGGCATGGAGCTCCTGGACACCTCCTCGCCTGAAATTACCAGCTCCACAGAGGTGCAGGTGGAGGGAATACCCAACATCTCAGAGGTGGGTGCCTGACTGGACAGGCAGCCATGCAGAGCCAACTGTTTCTCCTACAGATGGGTTATGTGCTTGCAATTATTGTGAATTATTAATAGTACTTGGTGTATTATTAATAGCTGTTTGCATCAATGTGGCTTCTTTTTGTTGGTAGACGATATGTAAAGTGTGCTCAGATTTAACTAAAAACAGTGGTATGCCTCATAATATAGGATCAATTGATTGTTGTCAATATGTAATGAATTACAGTGCTTTGAACTTTCTTTTTTTTAATTTTATTTCTGCAGCCTTTATATAAGTCTTTATTCATATACTGATGATCATACTTGTTGATTTTTTTGGTTTTCACAGACTGCCACTGGAAAGGTTGAGGAATTTTTCCTCTTCAGTTCTTTCCTGGAGGCCACAATGATTGACAGAAAGATTGGTGATAAGCCCATAAACTTTGAGGTCACCATAGGTACTTTCCATTACCTCACTGTCAGTGTTAGTGTTTAGCAGATATTTTTGAGAAATTAACATGCCTAAGGGCCTTTATTTAATATTTTTTTACACAGTTTTATCTTTTACTATATTAGAATAATAGCTTTGTTGCTGTAGTTTTTTTAATACAATTATATATACAATTATTGCTGGATGTATAGTAAGTACCACATCTTTTATGGTTTAACTGTTAACATCATTGTTGTTGGCAGGTTATTATGGAAATGAGAATGATGGAGTTGTTAAACCAAAAACAAAGGGGAAGAAGGGTGATGGAGATGAAGAGGAAACTGAACTGATCCACAATTCCAGTGAAGAGGAGATGGACGATGATGGAGACCTGACATCAGTGGCAACTACCCCACCCATGAAACCTGTCATCACTGACCGGTCAGAGCAATAATATCATCATACATTACCAACGTTTTTAGTGCTTACTTTGTTTGAAAAGATTGTAAAAACAATTTATAAGTATTGATTTAGATATTTTAAAGATAACAATTTTAATCAATTTTATTTTTAATCCACAGAAACTATTTCCATCTGCCATATTTTGAGAGGAAGCCGTGCATTTACATCAAGAGCTGGTGGCAAGACCAGAGAAGGAGGCTGTATAATGACAACATTATTGACAACATTGCTGATAAACTGGCAAGTCATACATGTCCTCAAAGCTAACTTTGTCTAAGTCAACGCCAGCATAATTTAAATCATCGTTGTGTTGCTTTCATAGGAGGATGGACTGAATGATGTGCAAGAGATCATCAAAACAGAGAAGGCCTATCCTGAGCGCAGGCTCAGAGGTGTTCTTGAGGAACTCAGCCAAGGATGCAGGTCTGTAGTTACAAACTTATGCTGCACATTAAGTGTGTTTAATTATTCTAAACATTTGCACTCACCAAACCTTAACTCTTTCAGTCAGTTTCTTTCACTGGCAAACAAGGACCAGAGTCAGTCGGGCAGAACCAAACTTGACAAGGAGAGATTGAAGCTGTGCTTGTCAGAAGTGGTACGTTACCTCAAAACAGTAATGTTTATTTTTCCCACCTATTGATTATATTTGTACCGTGCTAACTGCTGAACCTCTTCCTCGTTTTAGGAGTCCATTGGTCAGCAAGCTAAGACCATGAGGTCACAGGTGAAAAAAAGCACAGTGAGAGATAAGCTCAAGCTGGCTCAGAACTTCCTGTCGAAGCTGCGCTTTCTGGCTGACGAAGTGAGATCTATGTCTTTATTTACAAATAATCTTTTTTGGTGCATTTGTATGTACTATAGTGGTTATTCAATAACATGTTTAAAAGGAGGACTAATTCTTATTGCAGCCTCAACACAGCGTTCCAGATGTTTTCATATGGATGATAAGTAATGGAAAGCGTATTGCTTATGCACGTGTCCCCTCTAAGGACATCCTTTATTCCAGCATAGACGAGGAGAAGGGAAAAGACTGTGGGAAAGTCAAAACAATCTTCCTCAGGGCGAGTACCTAATCTATTCTGATACAAACTCCCAGTCTATGATTAAACTTTTCATTATCTGTATCCATGTGGTTCTGCAGTAACTAAAGTGTTTTATATTTTCCTTTTATAAAGATCCCTGGTAAAAAAGGCTTTGGACCAGCTGGATGGACAGTGCAATCAAAGATAGAGATTTATCTGTGGCTGGGTCTGAGCAGGCAGCGCAAAGACTACCTGAGTGGCTTACCTAATGGATTTGAGGAAAATAAGTTGTCCAGAGGACCCGGCTTGCCAGCCTCACCACCCATCAGCCTCACCTACATGAGTAAGGCCATTTTGCAGCTCACCCACTTCTTACACCAGCTTTTCTCATACAACAGATATATACAACAGAAAAGGGACAAATGAACAATTGCACATAATTTCCAAGCCATAAGGGCACCTCCTGCTGGCCATTAGAGAGATTTGCCACTTGGCTTCACTTTTTAGACTTTAGACTAACCCTGCCTTTTATATGGAGTCTATGGCTCAGAGCCCGAGTTGTGTGTCTAAGATTAAATAATATGATAGCCATTCCTAGTAACATTGTACGGATGCAAGAGTGAATAAAAACTGCTTATACATTTGTTGACTCATTATTTAAACATTTAGCCATCTTATAGTGAGTTAAAAAAAAAATTAAAAAAGGAAAAGTATG
>VOQK01019885.1:24419-37116 GCA_015052645.1 Benitochromis conjunctus
AGTATGGTAAATATGTTATTGGTCATCAAAATCATTATGTCTGAAATATGTTTTTATAGATCTAGAATGAACAAACAAAAAAAAGTATAATATCTCTAAATCTAACTGAATCAAGAAGTACATATACTGGTATATACTTCTTGAGTCAGTTACGAGAATTTTCTTCTCTGCAGTGAAACAAATCTTCCAGCTGAGGGTCCACATGTACCAGGCTCGCAGCCTATTCGCCGCTGACAGCACAGGTCTGTCCGATCCATTTGCAAGAGTTTTCTTCTCATCACAAAGTCAAGTCACTGAGGTTTGCAAGCTCAAAGGTTTTTTTGTTTTTTTATGAGATCACCCGTTAGCATGGAATTATATTTACTTGAGAACCTATAACCTGTACTCAATCACCTTAAACATTTTTGTCTTCTTGCAGGTGCTGGCTGAGACCCTCTGCCCCACATGGGACCAGTTGCTGGTTTTTGAGAATGTGGAGTTGTTTGGGGAGGCCAGTGAACTGAGAGATGACCCTCCTATTATTGTCATTGAGCTCTATGATCAAGACACAGTGGTAAGGGTTATTTTGATCTAGAGGGGCTTCTCTGTTTTATAATAATGTGGGCAACACCTCGACAGCAGTCTTACCGTGATCCTTCATCTTTATGTGTTGAAATGTATGACTCACTGAGTCACAAGAGACTAAAAGTAACATGTGGTATACCTGCAATATTTTTATTTTTATGATTACATTTTTTTTGCATAAATGGTTGGGTTGATTTCATTGAGTTTGTCTTTGTCTCCATAGCAACCTGACATGAATTATATCTAAAGGAATGTGTTTGCTGACTGACTATTTTATATTATCTCCTGACAAAAACACCATTGTTTTGGATGACCCTTTGGATAAGTAGAGTGTGGATTGGCTTGATGTACTGTAGCAGCACTGTCATGTGTGCAGAGTAGATTCCTTTGAAAGGCATGCAAGAGGAATAAGATATGTCCATAAGGATCTGATGGACCCTCGTGATTAACTTATCCCTGTTGCATTCCTTTGAGTAAAACTTGTGCTTTTGTATGTGGCCAACAGGATTTTTGACTTTTTATAACCACTAACTGCAAGAAAGATTAAGTTGCTTTTTTCTTTTTTAGAAACATTGATTAGATATTCACTCATTCTGTGCATAAATGCATATCTGTTTTGCAGTTCACTGGTTATTTTAGGGATCTTTCATTGTCTACTTTGTCTTTTATCTTCAGTCCTTTTATCTAGTGTGAAACATGTGCACCTTGAGCCATGTTTCTTCCTGCTAATAGGACTAATTACTTCATAATCAGCACTCTAATTGCTTTTTTAAATGCACTCATTGTAATATAAACACTAATACGGTAGGCCAAGATTAGCATTTTTTAAAATAATCAGATCAGATGTAATTTTTCACTACGTCTGGTCCTTTTCTTTCAGGGTAAAGCTGACTTCATGGGGAGAACCTTTGCTAAGCCTGTGGTAAAAATGGCTGACGAGCACTATGGTCCCCCACGTTTTCCTCCCCAACTGGAGTACTATCAGATCTACCGTGGGAACTGCACCGCTGGGGAAATGCTGGCAGCCTTTGAACTGCTGCAGGTTAGCTTTCACCATCAACCCTTAAGCTTATGCTTCAATCACTGCATTTTTTTCATAGTTCTTTATATCGTCCTTTAGATTGGCCCAAATGGAAAAGCTGACCTGCCTCCCATAGATGGTCCTACAGATATGGACCGTGGCCCGATCCTCCCAGTACCACTAGGGATCAGACCAGTGCTCAGCAAGTACAGGATTGAAGTAAAGGCTTCAGAATAGCTTTGACATCAACTGTCAACTGACTGACATTTACTGAAAGAAAGTAAAGCATCTGTAATGTCAACTTGCCTTTCTTTTCTTTAGGTTTTGTTCTGGGGCTTGAGGGACCTGAAGAGGGTGAATCTCGCCCAGGTGGACCGACCTCGCGTGGACATTGAGTGTGCTGGAAAGGGAGTTCAGTCCGCTCTCATCTCTAACTACAGGAAAAATCCCAACTTTGGCACTCTTGTCAAGTGGTTTGAAGTGGTACTGTACTGGCACTATTGATATATTTTTCCATCAGTAGATTTACGTTCAAACATAAAACTGCTGTACAAAAACTCACTCTGGATTTTGTTTGTCAGGACTTGCCTGAGAATGAGTTACTTCACCCGCCGCTGAACATCAGAGTAGTGGACTGTAGAGCTTTTGGCCGCTACACTTTGGTTGGCTCTCATGCTGTCACCACCCTGCGGAAGTTCATCTACAGGGGAGCTGACAAGCAGGCCAACAACTGGTCCACCACAGGTATCGAATAACTGAAAAGCAGAATATATGTTTGCGCCATACAGTATTGTATGACAGTTTGTGATGATGATGATGATGATTTTCTTTTTAATTTTTCAGAGGAAATTATTGTTGTCAGTATGGATTCTGAGTCTTCTGTTAAGAAAGTGGAAACTGTGGTCAAACTTGACTGTGTAAGTGTAACTTTTTAAAATTTGGAAATTACAAAGATAAAAAATACAAAGTAAACACAATCTGGTGTTCCTTTGTAGGGCTCTGATGCTGTGGTCAAAGTTGAGGTAAGTACAGATATATGCTTGCTTGATTTATAAATCAAACCGCATCATTTCACGGTGAATCAAGATGTCTCAAAGCCTCAATCAAAAGATCTGTGTTACTTATATAAAAAGGATGATGACAAGGATGGAAAAGGGAAAAAGAAGAAGAGGAAGAAGGGTGATGAGATGGAGGAGGAGGAACTTGATGAGAGCATGCTGGACTGGTGGTCCAAATATTTTGCTTCCATTGAAACTTTGACAGAGGTAACAAGCCTTCTTTTAAAAGATTATATAGTGTTAATAATGCTACAAAGTTTGATGATACAGTACTACACAAAAATTTTGAGTTGCGTATCATTTATTTATGTTTTACTTACGGATTTGCTTTTCTTGAGCTATTGCTCATGAAGTGTTCTTAAGTGATAGTTTTCCTGGGTTTCTGTGGGACTTTCAGAGTTTTTCTTTGGTTATTGGCTGCTATTTCAGTTATTTAGAGTCCAGTCCTTCTACTTAACTGTTTTCCGAGAAACTGCTTTTTCTTTATTTATTATCAATGATCTATGGCCTATCTAAACAGAAAGACCTAGGGTGGATCAAAGGATGAACAAGTGTTTTGAACCAAAAAGGGGATCCCCAAAGAGTTATTAGCCAGGAACTTTGCATATATCACCATCATGTGCAATGTGTTCTTTAAGAAGTAGGGAAAAAGCCATCAAGAAATCACACAGAATCTGAGAGATGCATCTCCTTAGGTTGATCTATCTACTGCTCATTCAAGCCTCATCAGAAATGCTCTCAGTGGAAGGATGGCTGTCAAGAAGGCATTCTTAAGGAAGGGAAACAGGGAGAAAAGGCTGTGGTGTGCCAAATAACACAAGAACTGAGCTGAAAATTAGTGGTAATAGGTCTAATGGGGTGATGAATCCAAATGTGAAACTTTTGGTTCAAATCATCGTCAGTATGGATCAAGAAGATCTGGAGAGAGGTACAACACTGAGATCAGTCATGGACTGACCTTCCCAGAGCCTGGACCTCAACATTACTGATGCATTATGGGATTGTCTTCACACAGAATGGAACAAAAGGCAGTCGACATCCAAAGAAGAGATTTGAATGTCCTTCAAAAAGCCAGGAGAACTATTCCTGAAAACTACAGTATTTAATGAAATAACAAGAAATCTTGCCTAAGAGAGCTTTGGCTGTGTTGAAGAATAAAAGTGATCATACCAAATATAAATTTTCAAGCTCATTCCATCTTTACAAACAGTTATTTTTTTTAAATACAGCATTTCTATAATTGTTTTCATGTTTCAGTAAATCATTGCAACTATTTTCAATTTTCCTTTCAAAATAAAGGGCAACTCAAGAATTTTGCACAGTGCTGTAGATTTAATTTTTCTTCCAGACTTTATTTAGACTTATTGGATCTTAATCTTGATATTATAGGTGAAATAGGAGGTCTTGTTTAGGTCTAGATATGTACAGTTAAGAAATAGAGCTTTACTCTTTCAGTTACTCAAGGCTCAAGAGGCCGCTCTCTCAGACTCAGAGGACAAAGATGACATGGACATTGCAGATGGTGGAGGTAAAAAAAAAAAAAGATGAAACCTTAAGTTTCATCAGTTATTTTTTGTCATCAGTTTTAAAATTGACTAATTATGCCTCTGTATGTTTTTGTGTGAGTCTTGAATATTGTTTTGATGTGCTTTAACAAAAACCTGTGATGTTCATAGTTTGACATGTGTGCCTAAGTTTATAATTCATCCTTTATTAGCTCACTAACTCTGTTGTTTTGTTCTCCAGTGCAGTAGTGAACCTCATAGCCTTCATAGCCCAAGAATGCCTCCATGTAGATGCTGACATGAATCCAAATTTCCATTCGTAGGACAATTGCTTGTTTTCTTCTCCCATACATGCATATTTGTCATATGCTAGCCATGAAAGTTGTCAACAAACAACAACTAAAAACACAAAGATGATGGCGCATGGCACACAATAAAGAATCAGCTATTACCTACAGCTTACATGGACGATCCCATCACAATACCAAGCATTCTCACTGAACTCTATGCTTAAGGAGTTCAATGGCATGCTTGCTTTGTACCGTAATGGCAACTTTCATGTGGAATTCATGTCTCGAGCGCTCTGCTCCTTCTCCCCGTCCCCGTGTCCTCACCACTAACCTGTACTCAGATATCAAACCTGATGACTCTCCTGTGAAAGGCACAAAGAAGGGAAAAGGAAAGAAGGAAAAGAAGAAACCAGCAGTCGATCCTTATGAGAAGAAAAAGCCAAAGCTGGATGAGCTGAAGGTATACAGTTGTGACAGCGACATACAGACACGGTCTTAGAAAATAAGTAACTCCAAACCTAATTTATGTGTTTATATATACACTTATCTGTGTTCAGGTGTATCCTAAGGAACTGGAGAGCACGTTTGATAACTTTGAGGACTGGCTGCACAGTTTTAACCTGTACAGGGGAAAGGCCGGTGATGATGATGACCAGAATGTGACAGATGAAGATAGGATTGTTGGAAAATTCAAAGTAGGAAATTGTCTTCTTTTTCATTGATAATGAAAGTCAAAGCTCTTTAAATAATTCTTGGGTAACATATTTTCTTCTGAATACCCTTTCAGGGTTCGCTGTGCATGTACAAAGTGTCGGATGACATGCCAAGAGACATAAACTTTGATTCCAACATGGGAATGTTTCATAACATTCCTAGCAATGATCCCATTAACGTCCTTGTTCGGATCTATGTCATCAGGGTAAGCTATGTGCTCTGCTGTAAATATTTATTTCAATATCCTGGGACGAGGTCCTTTAACTCCTTTGACTGCTCATGGTCAGGTTCATACCAAGGGTGCAAGTTTGTGGATGGTTCTGAGGTCCGCGTACGTTAGCTTTAGCCACTTTGCCTTTGATAGTTTCTTTAAAATACCCACCTAGATTTGGACATGTTTCAGGCTGTCTGGCTGGTTACCGGTCGTAGCCAAGAATGCTAGAAATTGGCATATTCTGGTGGATCTCTCTTTACTGTTACTTATTATTTATCATCCTCAAATGTATCCAATTTTTTCAAAGGCAACTGATCTGCATCCAGCAGACATAAATGGTAAAGCCGACCCCTACATTGCAATAAAACTTGGAAAAACAGAGATAAAAGACAAAGAGAACTACATCTCAAAACAGCTGAACCCGCTGTTTGGCAAGTAAGTAATTTTAGAGCATCGTGCCCTTATCTATACAATCTTACAAGTTTTTATTTTTTGTGAATATATTGAATTTTAACTAAAACATCAATCATACATCTGTCTCTTATCAGGTCTTTTGATGTGGAGGCCACATTCCCTATGGATTCCACATTAACCGTGTCAATTTATGACTGGGACTTGGTGGGAACTGATGATCTCATTGGAGAAACCAAAATTGACCTTGAGAACCGTTTCTACAGCAAACACAGAGCCACATGTGGTATCACACGCGCCTACGCAATGTAAGAATCACACAATTTGTTTCACTCAAGTAGAACTAGCCAATATGAAAGCGAAAACAAAAACACCCCCAGTACTTTAATTTGTTCATTTTCAATAGATGCACTTCTCTTCACCACAAACTTCACTACAAATTCAATCAAATGAAAGCATTCAGCCAGCTAACATTATAGCTCACAGCCACCATTAATAGTTACCCTGTTGCTAGTCTGCAGAGAAAAACCTAGTTCCTACTGTACATAAAACTGCTTACGATAAAGTTTAGAGATTGTTTTGAGTAAGGAGATCATGATTTCTCGAGTTTTTCCAATTATTTCTTTGCACTTGAAGCCCAACAGGATAACAAGGCAATTAAATGCAAGAGATGGCAGACATCTCTATTAATATAGATCTCCAAAACTGGGCAACTTACATCAAATCAGTTTAGATCAGGGGTGTCAAAAGCCAAGGCCCGGGACCCAAAGTTGGCCTGGCAAAGGCTCCTAATCTGGGCAACTGGATGGGTTTGTAAAATGTGAAGGAGGCATACATTTTCAGCTTTTTCTACTGATAAAGACATCCACATGGCCAGTCATACTTCACCAAAGTAATTAAGTCACAGTTAAACAATTAATTAACATAAAAGTGGGATGTGGCCCATGATGTCAAATGAGTTTGACATCCCTGGTCGAGATGAATTTGATTTGTGCTAAACGCTTCCCATAATATTAAACCCAACATATCTGTGTGTGTGTGTGTGTGTGTGTCAAGGTTTTTTACAGTTTTAAAATGGCACCATTTACTTTCGTTTGATTATAGTTTTAAAAACTTTGTTTTTTTCATATAAGGGCCATATAACTATATTCACACTTTTTTGTAGCCATGGTTACAATGTGTGGCGTGACCCAATGAAACCCACCCACATCCTGGCTAAGCTGTGTAAGGATGGCAAACTGGATGGGCCTCACTACGGGCCTGGAGGAAGAGTGAAGGTGGAGAACCGTGTCTTCATGGCACCAACAGAGATAGAGGATGAAAATGGTATTCATTAACCTTTTTTTTCTCCCACTTCATTTTCTCAATAACTTACTAAAGAAAGGCAATATTGCTGTAGGGCACATAGTGTCTTCAATACTTGTTGTGTGCTAGTTTGTATGGTTGGTAATGCACAATTTCATGCTGCCACTACTGACAAACTGGCTCTGGAACAGTCTGATAAATGCCAAAAAGTTGATTCTGTTCATCTGGGTCAACTTTTTGGTATTTACTGACTTAAACGATTGAGCACGCATCAAGTCTGATAAATACTTAAACAGTTTAAAGGGAAAGCGTAATTTAGTTTGATAGTACTTGCTTTAAAAAATACACACATTTTTGTGATGATGTTTGTCAGGCCTGAAGAAGCAGACAGATGAACACCTTGCCCTTACTGTGCTGAACCACTGGGAAGAAATTCCACGAGTCGGCTGCAAGCTCATCCCAGAACACGTGGAGACCAGACCACTGCTCCACCCTGATAAACCAGGAATTGAGCAAGTGTGTAAATGTAGTAATGTGTAATAAATTTTAATGAAAAAGGCTTGTATGTTGAAATTAACCTCTACAGATTATTTGCATATTGAAAAACAAAGAAATTTCTCTTGTCCTGTACTTTGTTTAGGGAAGAATTGAGATGTGGGTGGATATGTTCCCTAAAGATATGACAGCACCAGGTCCTGCACTTGACATTTCACCAAGGAAACCAAAGAAGTATGGTTTCAACAGTCGTCTTGCAGCTTTAACACACACAGTATAAAGTTCAAAACCATCAGAACTTATTTGAATAAATAATGCAGTTTAATCTGAGATTTTTACCAGTCATTATTGATCATTGATTACTTATTTTGCGTTTGTACAGGTTTGAACTGAGGGTCATAATTTGGAACACAGATGAAGTCGTTCTGGAGGATGATGACATCTTCACTGGCGAGAAATCAAGCGATATATTTGTGCGAGGGTAATAATGTATTTTTCTTGGGTTTTTTTGTTTATGAGCAGAAATCAGCCAAATCAGATTCCCAATACAGAGACATTTACAACCCCCCTTTTCTCACAGTTGGTTAAAAGGGCAGCAGGAGGACAAACAGGACACTGATGTCCACTATCACTCCATCACTGGGGAGGGGAATTTCAACTGGCGCTTCATCTACCCGTTTGATTACCTCATGGCAGAGGAGAAGATCGTCATCTCAAAAAAAGAGTCCATGTTTGCGTGGGATGAGACTGAGTACAAGATCCCCGCTCGCCTTAACCTGCAAGTGTGGGATGCCGACCATTTCTCAGCAGATGATTTCCTGGGTATTGTCAAAAATCATTAAGTTAAAAACACATCACTACTCATAAGAGCTTGTTTGTGAAGCACCACTAACACAGCAGGCAACATTGTAAATTTAGGCGTAATGACAATTAAGATAGTTTAACCTTCCTACTTATTCAACATTTACTCTAAAAAAATGTCTTCATAGGTGCAATTGAGCTGGACTTGAACCGTTTCCCACGTGGCGCCAAGACTGCCAAGCAGTGTACCATCGAAATGGTGACAAATGAAGGAGAGATGCCCACGGTCTCCATCTTCAAACAGAAAAGGATCAAAGGCTGGTGGCCCTTTGTGGCCAGGAATGAAGATGATGAGTTTGAGCTTACGGTCAGTCACACCAAAGCCCCACCTGAAATCTTGGTTCTCATTTTTGTAATGCTAATGTAAGCAGTAAAGCACACTTATAATAACATTGCTAACCTAACTGCACTTCTTTTTCATAACATATCTCCAGGATTAAACGTGTAGTTAAACTTTTGTTTACTGACAGAGTTCACTGGTCTCACCCACATTAAAAAATGAGTTTGACATCCTTGCTTTAGGTAATAGCGTGAATCCACATCACTCATACTGTTTTTTGTCTTTACAGGGAAAAGTGGAAGCAGAGCTGCACCTTCTGACAGCAGAGGAAGCAGAGAAAAGCCCAGTTGGTGAAGGACGAAATGAACCAGAGCCACTGGAGAAACCCAAGTATGAAGGATGTTTTCCTATCACCCCTCACACTTTTCTTTTGATCGAATTTTTTCAGCGGCTTGGTCCAGTGTATTCTTTTGGCTTCTACATGAACCCCTCCTATAAACAGAAACAGTCACATACTAAATGTTGTGTCCATGTACACATACCTGTACCTGCACAGACACATGCAAGTTTAATGGTTGACAGTCCGAACAAACATCATTCAACACCATTAAAGAGGGAAAAAAATAGATATAGTGGTAAATTACTAACTGAGTGTTAAATAAATTCTTATAAAAAAAAACAAACACCTGTTAAACAGTCATTAAAAAAACATATTAAAAGAAATATAAAATTTGCATAAAAAACAATAAGCAATTTCATGAACTAAGGAAAGACAGTTGAAGGAATTTGCTTCAGTCAAGCGCTGGATTTAGACCTAAGATCTTCTTTCTTTACATGGTAAGTTGCTGTTTCTTATGCTTATTTCTAACTAGAATTATTTTTTCACCATCCTGCTTTCTGCTTTATTGTTGTTTCAGTGAGTCCACTTACTTTCGAAGCATTAACTCAGTTTTAATGTAGAAAAAGAATAACAGAAAAATGCTCCAAAGTCCTTCAAATCTGTAATACTGAACGTGCACACTTCTGTCCTTCCAGCCATCCTGACACCAGCCTTCTGTGGTTCCTCACTCTTTATAAGGGCATTAAACAATTGGTCTGCACCCAGTACAAGTGGCTGGTCATCAGGATTGTCACTGCTCTCCTGCTGCTGGCTGTGCTCATTCTTTTCCTCTACAGCATGCCCGGTTATATGGTCAAAAAAATGCTGGGAGCTTAAGATGCTCTGCACATGGTTCCAGCAGACTTTTCGTAGAAATTCTGACTCACTCTCTCCTCCAAACTTCCTGTGCACGTTTTCTATTCAGCCAGCACTTTTAAAACTAAATAAAAGCAACGAAGCAATAAATTTAAACCAAGAAAACAACATGCACTAGGAATGGATTCAGAAAAGCATATTTTTTAAGAAATTACATTGCCAAATTAATTTTCACACACCTATGCTACAGTACTGTTTGGCCTGTTCATGCTGTTCTTAAATCAATATACTTAATAATAGTGAAAAAAGCCAGAAAAGAAAAAAACGTTATTCATATGCCGAAAATTGGTTATTATAGCCTAGGTTGCCAGGTGGTTGCTAGGCATGTAAAATTCAATTTTTATGGATTTAAATGAGATGTTATTGTCATGAAAAAAGGATGCATTGCTGTTGCAGGCTTAAAACATCATTTTAGCTCATTGCTAGGTTACCAGGCAATGTCATGGGTCATGCAATAATATCTGATGTAGATAACAATCTGCAGGGGCCTGTACCAGGCACTTGCGGGGGGGGGGCTTGAACAGCTGCCCCTTCCCTGATGGCTGCCCCAAGTGCCCTTTTCTTGAGGCAATTTTTTTTTTTTAATGTGTGTGTGTGTGTGCATGTTCTATGTGCCCTTTTTAAACTTTGAGCTCCCGCCCCTTTGAACATCTCTGCACGGCCCTGGCCGGTACGTATGTGACAAATCTGGTTGCTCAGCTCCTGATGAGCTTGAAGGACACAGAGATTTCTTTCATTATAGAGTTGTATTCTTAGGCTTTATAATGGGAAAGAAAAAAGACGTATATTCACTGGAAGAAGGATAATCAAGAGCACCACCTCGACAGATGAAACCTAATTTATTTCTTCAGAGATATAAGAACTTAAGTCTTGTGATAGACTGGCAGCCTGTTCAGAGCGTGGCAGCTGGGATTGGTTTCAGCAACGCTCACAACCTTGAACTGGACAAGCAAAAGAAAGTACCAAACATATGCTGTACCTGACAAAAACAAAACAGAGAGGTCAGCAGTCACCTCTGCATGGTAACAAGTTGGAAGCAGCAAAGCAGAAGCTCATTCCTGAGATTAAACCCAGACCTAATACCTTCAACAGTTGCTTAAGTATATTTTGCTAATGGTAAAAGTGGAAAGAAAAAGTATGCTACATACAATATGTTGAAAAGGTAGATTAATTAATTTAGAGTGTTTCTATTGGTGGCTATGGCTCAGGAGGTAGAGCAAGATAGTGACTAACTGGAAGGTTGGTAGTTTGTTCCCTGAAGCCCAAGTTACTCCTGATGCGTTCATTGGAGTGTGAATTGCAGATGGCCCCTCCTCCCTGAGTCTGGTTCCTGTTAAATAGAGTTTGTTCACAAACGCCTGAAGGCTCCAGACCAGCAAACTGCCAAAATAATGCTTTTATAGAGTTGCTCACATTTGCTGATGATCATTTAACCAAGTGCATTTTGACTAGGATCACTTGGCTGCTACTTAATTCCTATGGAAGTGTTTATGGTGTTAAACCAGTAACCAGTAACCTTTGCTTGTTACATTATGTGGGTACTTCCTCCATGCAATAGCTTTGGCTTCTTTAACGTTTTTTTACATCTCTGTACTCCACCAGCCGTCCAGATGTTGCCCTCCTCTGGTTCCTCATCCCCTTCAAAGCTGCGAAACACCTGATTTGTGACCAGTACAGGTGGCTGACCATCAAGATTGTCACTGCTCTTCTCCTGCTCGCCATCTTTGCTCTTTTCATATACAACATGCCTGGATACATGGTGAAGAAGATGCTCGGAGCTTAAGAGAAACAGCTGAGGTTTTTACCTTTTCAAAGACTGTGTGTTCGGTGATAACTTGTATTCTGTTGTGAATGCTTTTCAGCTTTACAATATCATAAATTAACCACCGCATTGTTAAACAGGCGCTATCACAGTAACACTACTAATAATACTTATTACTTGAGTGTGTCTGGTATTGTTTATTAATGTGTACAAATCATACTAGAGGGGTTTTTTTTGTTGTTGCAGTTTTTCTTGTGTCTTGAAATAGTGTTTTCTGTATTTTCTGTGCTTGTTTTTAAAATAACTGAATATTAGTCACCTTCATACATTGTACTGGTTTAAAAGTGAGTATATTGTGTTTGAATTCAGTTTTTTGCTTTGCATCTGTGTATGATATTTTAAATTTGTGAATAAACTGAGATCTGGACAATCCATTTATCAGGGGGTTCTGTCATCTCTGAACGCCTTCTTTCTTTAGTGCTTAATGGAAAACTAAAAAAAGAGTGTATGCAGTGTTGTTTTGTCATCAGTGATTATGGGGTTCAAATATGTTGTCTAATTTATGGTTTTAATCTAATAGAAGCAAATTGGTGACAACCTCTAGAAGTTCGGAAAGAAAATTGGTTTGTCAGTTATTATTTGATGTTATTTGTCTAACGCAGTGTTTATAACTCTGTGCTCCACCAGCCGTCCAGATGTTGCCCTCCTCTGGTTCCTCATCCCTCTCAAAGCTGTGAAACGCCTGGTTTGTGACCAGTACAGGTGGCTGACCATAAAGATTGTCACTGCTCTCCTGCTGCTCGCCATCATGGCTCTTTTCCTGTACAACATGCCAGGATACATGGTAAAGAAGATGCTGGGAGTTTAAAATAAACAGCTGAATTTTACTGTTTTTACACTGTAAAGAAAGCATTTCACTGGTGTTTTTGAAAGGGGGGGGGGGGGGGGGGTGCTCCCCCGGG
>VOQK01019885.1:37136-47586 GCA_015052645.1 Benitochromis conjunctus
AAGGGTTTTTTTTGTTTTTTTTGGGGGGGGGGGGGGGGGGGGGCTGTCTCCCCAGTCAGTCTTGTCTCAGTCCTGTTTTATTTTCACAATCTCTCACATGTTCAGTGTGTTCAGTTCTGCTCCCCCTGTCGTGTTAGTCTGTATTAGTTCCAGCTGTGTTTCCTCTTGTTTCCCATCCTCTCGTTATCCTGTGTGTATTTAAGTCCTCTGTCTACCTCTGCTTGTTGTTGTATTGTCTCTGTTTCCTCTGTTCCTAGTAGTTCCCCTTTTGCTATTGGGTCCTACCTCCCCCTGCCACACATTAATACAATGACATTTGACATATTATAAAGTTTTGATTACAAGCATTATACATACGATTCCCCTTTTCATACCATATAACCCATACTGCAGTGTGGTGGTGCAAAATGTTATTGTTTCACAGTGATGGCTACTTTTATTTTGCTGAAATGATTATCATTCGTTTTAGTGTTGTGATTGTTGGTGCCCCGAGGTAAGACTGTCACATTTGTTCTGATTTATTGTAATATGAACAGTTTGTTAAAGTGTGCAGTAATTTGTGTAATTACAAAACAACAATAAACATTTTTATCATCATCTGACATCTCTTCTTTCCCTGGAGGATTAAGTCACCCTTTTAAAAAAAAAAACTTGAAGTTTCAGCATTTTCTTTCACTGCATATACTGATCTGCATGTGCACAATCCTTTCTATAAATATTCTTTCAATAGCAATTATTGTCAATTCTTCATTGTAAAACACTTACAGTATAATACAGTACACTTACACTACAGTTTAAAACCTCCCCACAATAATGTTGGCAAGGCATGCAATTGTCCAGTGGACTCTAAAATTATCAGTTGAGAGAGGAGACAGGATTCTGTATTATAAAGCTTCTGGCCTGTTTGCATCCATCCTGTAATGTGTGTAAATGCTCATATTTATTAATGGTTTCAATTCTTTTTGCCTTCTATTTCTATTTTTTCACCATATTTAGGGCAAGTTTTTAGATCTAGGTCTTTATTTCCATATTTCTTTCAGCATCAGAATAAGAATCACCTCTTTGCTCACACTGCTCACAGACAATACCAACAATAACAAAATCACACAGACAATAAAAAACATGAAGCAAATTTATATTTCTTTGTATATAATCTAATTAATTACACTACTCTGGCCATTTGGTCCTCCTTAACTGATGAACAACAGTGCTCATTCAGAACTTCAGAAGTGTCAGGGATCTTATGGTTGGAGAATTACTTTTCAGGTGTTTACAATCAATTTGACATGTTTGCTCCTTATAATGAAAAAAAAATAAAAATACAGAAACCTACCTGAACACGTGGCTGTAAATACACGCTCAGTTTTGAACTAAATGAATAGAGACAGAGGAGAGATTTTTAAGACGTGGTCATGAATCAATCGTTTATGATTCTATGCTGCCATCTGCTGGTTTACTATGGAATTAACAATTAATATACATGTACGCATTAACGTAATTCGCTAAACATTTGCCACAGAGCTCGCTAAGATGTCCTCGGTTGCTTAAAATGAAAGTATGAATCTATAAAACAACAAAATTTCAATAAGGAAAATAAAGATTTTGGAGGATGCGGGCATCGATCCCGCTACCTCTCGCATGCTAAGCGAGCGCTCTACCATTTGAGCTAATCCCCCTGGCTGTACTGACACTCACGTCAACCCTTTTTGTCATCTTACTAACAGCTGTCAGCCTTCCTAGTCTGAAAATTTTGTGTATGGAGCTTATTTACACAACACACGAACGTTAATAAACACCAAATGCAGAACTTCCTCACTACTCTTTTTAATTATAGGCACAATTAATTAGAAATGCAAATCTTTTAGGCTCGCCTTTATATTTATGTCTGAATTACGTAAGTTTTTACCGCATCAAGGGTATGTTAAAAGCAACGTTTCAATGTTTCCAGTCATTGTCTAAACATTATGGAAAATGAGGTAGAAGCCAATCGCACCTATTACTCTAATAAGGCTAAAACACACACTCGCAATGAACGCCGTTTTTGGGCACCGGAAAAACTCAGTTTCTAGCGTTCTTTGAACGCCGCTTTATCCGGCGCCCAAAAGGCACACAAAGGCTTGTGTGTAAGCCTTTGCGCCTGTGATGTAGAACTGTATGATATTCTGTGTGAAGAGTGTAAGGTGTATCTGCACTTACACAAAGTGCAACGCCGTTAATAAGTTAAAACGACAATTACCTTACTTGAATTAATTGGATACTTCTTTTCTGGCATTTGTATTGTTGCAATAACTTCTTTTTCTATATTTAATATTATGGACAGATAAACATCAGGCTTTTAGAAGTAGATATAAAAAAGGAAAATAAGAAGAAAATTACGCTAATTATAACAGAAAAAACATGTAAAAGCTTTGATTGGTTAATTTGTTGTTTCTATATGTACGTCAGATTACGTTTGCCCGGCTCCGCCCCTCTTTTTCAGCTTTGTTGACTTGGAAACCGTCGAAGCGTTGTTGTTAAAGATGGAGGATAGAACAATCACTGCAGAGTAGATACAGGCGCTAACCCTCGGCCAACTCTTGTTCTGCCTCTTATACATACTTTTACGGACTGCTTCTGTGGAGCGAGGTTTGTTTTAATACTCAGACTGTTCGCTGAAGCTCCTAAATATTATTATAACAAATGTAGTATTCCTACAAAGTCAGTGAGCTATCCGAAACATTTAGCAAGCTAGCTGCTAAAGTTGCTAAGGTTAGTGGTTCACAAAAACTATACGTTTTCCTATACTCTGACTTCAGCAAATCAAACACCATGGGAGACTTAATACGGTTTTGTTTTACTAGAGTGCTAAACTATGCAATTAAACGCTTGGCTAGCAAAACCTACCTAGCCCAGTAGAGGTTTTGTTGTGCAACTTTAACGTCGTTATCCTGCATTTTTAGAATGAGAGTCTTAAGTCCTGGATTATTCTCTTTTTACGCTCGGAAAGAGAAACATCACGCTGTCTGAGAATGCCAGCAGGTAAGTTTCCTGCTGTTCCCTCTTCACTCCAATGGTGGAAGGTTCTTTAAATTAAAGAAGGAAGCTATCTTTTATCGGCGGCCTCCTTTTGGGTCGCCACAGTACATCATCTGCCTGCATCTCTCCTTATCCCTCCCTCATGTCCTCCTTCACTTCATCCGCGGATCTTTTCTTTAGTCTTCCTCTTTTCCTCCTGTTTGTAGCTTTATATTTAACATATTGCCAATCTGTCTGGACATGCCCAAACCCCCTCGGTCTTGTTTCTCTAACTTCGGTAGCATTTCCAAACTCTTAAACCTGAGCTGTCCCTCTGATGTACTCATTATTAATCCTGTCAATTCTGGTCACCAACTCCAGCTCAGATTCCTGTCTTTTTCTTGGTGCCACCAACTCCAAACCATACATCGTATCAGGTCTCACTAAAATGTTGCAAACTTTCCCTGTCACTCTTGCTGGTGTCCTTCTTTCCACTCATACTTATCTCCACCCACTTCACCATGCCTGCACTCTCTTTTTTACTGCTCTTGTCCCCTGTCTGTTCCATTGCTACTCTTACTTCTATTACTTAGTGTGATGCAGTAGTGTAAAAATGCAGTTAAAGGTTTTGCAAAAAGATTTTAAACATTCTACAAAAGTGTCATCAACAACATGTAATTAATCTTATTTATGTTATAAAATCTAATCCTATGGTGGCCCTGAGAGGTCAAACGCTGCAAAAGCACACAAAACAACTGCAAAAACAAAAGCGCTGCAAAAGCACACAAAACAACTGCAAAAACAAAAACGCTGCAAAAGCACACAAAACACAACGGAAATGTTTCTGGGGAGACAATAACCCGACGGACCAGTTGCACGAACCAAAACATGCTAAACATTGCGCTGGGAGACACTTCAAAGAAGTGGAGGAGAGATTACAACACATTTACCTCTCCTCCACTTCTTTGAAGTGTCTCCCAGCGCAATGGTTAGCGTGTTTTCGTTCAACTGGTCCGTCGGGTTATTGTCTCCCCAGAAACATTTCCGTTGTGTTTTGTGTGCTTTTGCAGCGTTTTTGTTTTTGCAGTTGTTTTGTGCGCTTTTGCAGCGTTTGGCCTCTCAGGGCCACCGTACTAATCTGCATTGTCATGTAATCTATATAAAATGTTTCATTTTATAGGTGAGAGTGAAGACCGGGCAAAAACCCGGGAAAGATTCAATGAAGTGTTCAAGAAGTACACAGAATCTGAGAAGAAAAAGTTGAAAAAGAAAAGCACTGAAACACCAGAGACTATTGTGGTATGTGTTTAAACATGAGCGATTCTATTGATAACTTTACATCAGAAGTTCTATATGTTGGCAAAAACATATGGAACTTGCAGAACATGTCTTAAAACTATTTCTGCATAATCCTTGTGGATTCTGCATTTTATGTGAAAAAGGCTGTCATGATGCCTTTTTTCCAAAACAAACAGCATGCCGGACATATTTTGATTGCGTAAGTTTTAATAAATAACAACAACAAAAATGACTGTAGGTACTGACGCCTCTTTCCCTTTTCCTCTTTAGCTTCAGAATCTAAAACAAAATCTCAACCTTGAGAAGGACACAGAAGACAATGAGACCATCCACCATAACACATATGACCCAGAAGAGGGCAGCCCTCACTACACTAAGAATAAAAGAAAGGAGCGAGAAATAGCAGAGAAGGTTAATTTTAACAACAATAGAAACCAAGAGGAGATTAAAACATCAAAATCTAAAAGAAAAAGTAAAAGGGACCTTCCCTCTCCTCCTACACCTGAGGACATTGGAAGTTTCATCCAAGAGGATGCAAATGCATCAAAGTCTGAAATTGCATTGGATCCAGAAGATTCTGTTGGTGGAAAGGTCCCGAAGCAGAAAAATAAGAAGGGAAAAAGCAAAGGAGATACAGAGGCTAAAGAAGCGAGCCAGGTGGAGGACACAGAAGATAAACTATTGCATGAATACCAGCAAAAGATAGTCAGTGAGGAGCAGAGGACTTCAAAGAAGACACGGGTCAAGGGAGAAGATGAGAGTGCTGTCTCACAAAGTCTTACGCTTAATAATGATGTGGGGAAGAAGAAAAAGAAAAAGCTGAAATCCGTAGTCACAGATTCAGATGCAGGGTGTGTATAACTATTAGTGTACTATGGAGTTATATTTAGTAATAAGGCAACAGTGTTTGATTTCTTTCTTCTTCTTTTTTTGCCTCCAGGGATCAAGATGAAGATGCAGACCTGGATGCTGATGTGGAAAATAAAACAGAATCCAGGGGAAAGAAGAAAAAGAAGAAGGAAAAACATGGTGATTGCACGATAATTCTCAGGATTCACCAAGTTCCAGTTAAAGGTGTAACAAGATGTTGATGTTGATGCATTTCATATTTTATTTTTTTCCCCTTCTAGCTGTCAAAGAACAGAGTGAGGCAGAGTCAGAAGCACCTCAGAAACCAGTTTTTGATGACAACCTTGTTCTTGGAGTGTACATTCACAGAACAGACCGCCTCAAGACCGACTTGATGATTTCCCACCCCATGGTGAAGATCCACATTGTTGATGAAGCCACAGGGCAATATGTGAAGAAAGAAGACTGGTGAGACATTTCTGCTATTAATTTTAGTGTTGTGTTTCAATTTCTAGGCACATTTTTGATTTAAATATTTTTACCTTAAAATAGTTGGACTGAAGTTATTTGCTTTTCAGCTAAATTTAGGCATGATCTACAGATATTCTTATTTATAAACCACTTAACGGTGCTAAAACCTTTGAATTATAACACATTTTGGCTTCGGTTAACATTTTCTCTTTCTTTTTCCGTAGCCATCGCCCTGTATCTTCATTTTATGAGCAGGAAAACGTTGACCACATTCTCCCCATCATGACCCAGCCTTATGACTTCAAGAAGAACAAATCAGTCATCCCTGAGTGGCAGGAACAGATCATCTTCAATGAACGTTTTGGCTACTTTGTTCAACAACATGACGAAGGCCCCAAAGTCATACTGTTCTTTGAAGTAAGAGATATTTCAATAACAGTAAATAAACCATATTTTAACATGTGTGACAATAATTAATTTTATTGAAATGTTTTGCAAAGATTCTTGATTTTGTGACTATGGAAGAAGCAAGAGCCAACATTGATGTTGACAAGCATGACCGAGGTTTCCGAAAGATTGCCTGGGGATTTCTGAAGGTAATGTCTTTAATATGGCCAATTAGAAAGAAAAGATCAGTTTGATTGTATTCTAATCTCCCCTGTTAATATGTATTCCCTGTTTCCCCTCCATTTTTTAGCTTGTTGGCACAAATGGTGTGCTGAATATTGAGAGTAAACTTCGTCTCCAGCTCTTTTGCCCTCCGCCTCGGGCAAAGAGACAACCTAAAACAGTTGAGGTGGTGGAATGGTGGAGGAAGTACCCAAGAACCAAATATGCATCTACCCTCTATGTTACAGTAAAAGGCATTAAACTCCCTGAGCATGTAAGTTAGCTGCTACTGTCTAGTTTTTGCAGAAGGTTAATAAGTCTTTATATGTACATGGACGGATTCAGGAGTATGTTGTTGCTGAGCTGGTTATGTTTTTCAGGTGGACCCTAGTATTCGGTCTATGATGGCACTGCAGGAGGAGAGAGGCAGCACCTCCTATAGTGAACTGCAGAATGAGGTCACCAAGAGAAGTCTGACACAACCTCTAGAAAGCAAGCCTCCAACCTTGAGGTGGAGCAGGCTGCCCGGTCAGGTTTGTAAAAGGGTTTAAACTGCTCCTATCAATATTGCATACAAATATACGTGTATATATTTTTAGCCTGAACGTGGGTCAGTACAATAGCAAACACCTAAAGAGAGTTTTACTGTTGCAGATCTGTCGAATTCCTAACAAGCCAATGCTGGCATTTCGTGGTGGTCAAATGGGTTGTTTCACAGTACTCTTTTCTCACACTGGAACCATACTGGCTGCTGCTTGTGCTGACAAAGATGCGTTCCCTGTTGTAGGTAGGTCACACCTCATCCGTGTAAAATTCCACCTAATGCTTTGTTGACTCCCCTCCAGGTAATTTCTGTGCTGTTTGTATGCCATGAACACCTCTTTGATCCCATGTCTGTGCATATATATTTTAAAAAAGCAGGTAAAAAAACATGCTGTTGTTATTTCAGTGTATGAGATTCCCTCTGGGAAGGTTTTGGCTGCCTTCAATGGTCACCTCAAAATAGTGTATGATCTCTGCTGGTCCAGAGATGACCGTAGCCTTTTGTCTGCCTCCTCTGATGGAACTGTCAGGTAACTTTGTCTTTGTACAATGTAAGATTAAATAAAAGTGATTAGAAGTGAATGAGGTGTCCCTGTTTCTTGTAGTGAATCAGTTTTTGTATAAGATATTATATTTTAGCTCTAGGTAAAATAAGTTAATTAAGTTGTAGTCTGTGTAATACATTGCTTTTATGAGAAACAACAACAATGCTGGTGATGTTCTGATTTAAAAACTAGCAAACACATTTTTCTTTATGTAAAATAGTTTTTGTATTTTTACTTTGTCTCCCTCAGAGAGTGGAATGTAGAGAGGCTTCAAGTAACAACCCAGAAGGTGCTCCCTCATCCGTCGTTCGTGTACAGTGCTCGGTACCATCCTACAGCCCAGAACCTGGTGGTAACTGGGGGCTACGACTGTCTGATACGAGTGTGGAGAGTTGATGTAGGTGATGTGAATGGCCAGCTGCTGCAGGAGTTTGAGGGTCACAGCAGTTTCATTAACACAGTTTGCTTTGACTCCGAAGGTACTGTAGGCCCTGTCATGAACTTGAAACATGTCCCCTGTGTGCGTGAGTGCGTGTGGGTGTGTGTGCGTGGGTGTGTGTGTGTTTTCAGCTACTGTGAGCTAGAAAAACTTGGAACAAGATAAGAAAGAATGTAGTCTCTTAAAGAACGATGTTGTAATGAATCTTGTTATTAATAGCTGTAAATAAAATGATGATTAATGTGAACTTTATGTATAGCTGTTTTTATAAATGTACTGGCTTCAGTTTTTCCCAAACACTCCTGTCAGTATAACCTTTATGCCAGACTGACTGATTTGCTTTGACTTGCCTTGGACAATTTTTTTCTATTATGTAAGTGAATAACTGAGATTTATATTTGTCTTAGATTGTCCAGGGTCACTGTCATTTACTTCAAGGACCAGTTCAGACAGAAGAAAAGCTGATCTCTTTAAAGCAAAGAAACACTCAAAGCCACGCTACTAATTCTGGTTTTGTGTCTGTGAGGCACATGTGTGTCTTTTGGTGAAAGGGTGTTATGTTTGGTTTTGCTATTCTTTTGTAATGAATGTGAGGCTTGTTCTCTTGCATATCTCATCTCATATCTGATGTTGTTTTCATTGTAAATAGGTCGGAGAATGTTTTCTGGAGACAACATGGGCCTCATCATTGTGTGGAAAACCTCAGTAAATGACAGCAGGCAGCGGCAGCAGCCATGTCGTCACTGGTGTATAGAGAGGGTACAAGAGTTGATACTATTCACTGCACTCTATGTAGCTGACGTTGGTGTATGGTCATTTTAAAATCCTACATTTTCTTTTGGCAGAAAATTGATGAGCGTGACCTCAGTGGTATCCCCATCAACATGCTGCAGCTCCATCCGAATGGGCGGTGCCTGCTCATACATGCTAAAGACAGTGTACTGAGGATGATGGATTTGAGAATGTAAGATGAAGTTAGAAAAGTATTGTGTGAAATTGTAGAAAGCAGAAATGTAATAGAGATAAGACAAATATTATAGTGTTATATTTTACCTTGCATATAATATAAATTAAGAGTGATTATGGAAATTAGGATATTATGCATGTTTGAATATGTGTTTGGGCTTTCCCTCTTTAAGTCTGGCTGTAAAGAAATACACTGGAGCCATTAACTACAGAGAGAGGATTTACAGTACTTTTACACCATGTGGGAACTTCATCTTTTCTGGTAGCGAGGATGGGATGGCGTATGTCTGGAATACTGATACAGGTGAGCATCAAATTTGTATTTTTTCCTGTAATAAAAAAAACAACTAGTCGATTCTCAATGTTTTGACAGTATTCTGCATAGTTGCTCCAGCTATTTCTTTTCTCAGGTGATCAAGTTGCAGTATATTCAGAGCTTTGTTACCCCACGGCTCTCCACGGCGTGTCATTTCACCCCCATGAGAACATGGTAGCTTTCTGTGCATTCGGTCAGAGCCAGCCTGTCCACGTTTACCTGCATGACCGCAAAGGTTTGTGTTTTCTTTGACAAAAGAAGAAATGGGTGAATAGCATTGTACAGACTTGGACGGCTTCATTTCTGCCTTATTTTTTTTTTCCCTTACTTTTTCTAGTTTCCCAGATGGAGGTGCACAGTATAAAAGCAGCAAGCAGATCAGCATCTGAAGATATCAAAACTCTTATAAACACACCTGACCCTCTAGCTTTGGAGGACACATCTGTTTCTGCAGCCATGGATCAGTTTGCCCAAGCAGCAAGACTTGCACTGAAAATGCAGTGTGTGAAGGAACAACTGGACTCAGTTCTGGTAAATGCTCATAACGCTGTGTTAATTTTTAAGTGTAGAGTGAAGTAAGTGTGCAGTTAGATAATTGAAATTGTTAGAAAAGGATTTTACACATTTTTCTTTTTCAGGAACCACGTCAAAGATCTTCTGCTTCTGGATTCATTTATGAGCAAGGTACTGTAAGCAGTTTAGATGAGACGGACTTTATATAATTAGCGATATTATATTTATTATTCTAACTTATTTTTCTGGTTTGCAGATAAATTAAGCAGTACTCACACAGGCCGGAGCTTCACATCAGATGTCGGCACAGTGAGCTTTTATCAATGCTATATCAAAATACACACCTTTGTATACTGAAGCATTGCTGAAGTCATAGATGGTGAACAAGCTTTATGAGCCTTTTCTGTCAATATTGATTTTGTTTTCTGGAATCTGCCTCCACTCGGTTTATTGTTCAGTTGCCCTTAATGTGTTGAGAAAGGAAACAGCATAGAACCGGGTTTATATACTTTAATTGTAAATTCAACCATGTTTGCCCTTTGTGTAATATGCTAATCCCGCTCTGTGTTAATTTATGTTTTCATATTTGAAAGAAATATTTCTATTTCTATTTAACCTTGATTTTAAATCGGTGTTCCTGACAGTGAGAATTGCATTAGAGGGTTTACCCGAAATACACAAATGTAAATTTTACTTTTATTATAATGAAAGACAGAAAATTACTGCTATTTTGAATTGCATTAATTTATTAATTGCACCGTAATGTTGTTATACATTTATTAATTCCTTTTTTATTTTTACAGACAGGATTAAATGCCTCACTCCCACCTCCATCTCTCCTGTCACCACACTCCAGACTGCAGCTCACTGGTGCTCTGGCAGAGCAGCTTATCCCACAGGCTTCTC